>JBBPBX010031920.1:0-34209 GCA_038048925.1 Garcialebias charrua | reverse complement strand
AAGTATTTTTATATTTGGCACTAAAGGATGGCATACAGTTTATAGTTTACACATTTTTATATTTTTCATTGTTGGGTTCCTTCCAGATACAGCTTTAAGTATTTCTTCTCAATTTAATTGTTTATGCTTTAGTCATTGGATTTTGTGACATGCAGATTAACTTTTGTTTTCAAAGTTTTGTTGTGACAAATTATAAAAGCATCTCTGTTATTATTATTATTATTATTATCATAATTACTGCTTATTATTGGATTTAAATCTTTTAAGTACAGACATGTGGAAATGCTTTTTGGTCTGTGATAAATGTACGTTATGTAATGTGTTGATTTAAAAATTATAGAAATAGAGTGAAAATTATATTTTCGTTTTTGTATAGCCATTATCTAATGTCCTCATTACTCATAGATAAAGAATTTTGGTTTTAATTCTTTCATTTGACATTTGCATCATTTAGATATTTTGATTACTGTTTTATTTTAAAGTAACCATATATTGTTGTTGTCTTGCGAAAATCTTGTTTTATTATATCAATCATTTATGAATGCCACAAGAATGAGTACAAATTGTCTAAATCAACTTTATGTACCAAAAGTCTGGGTGTTTTTGATGAGTGTTGGTGCTGATGTGCCCTCAGAAGTGTCAATCATCTCCCAGTAACCCATTGTAAAAATGTGTTTTGAAACATTTTATTACAAATAAAATCCCTTGATTTAGAATATTTTAGGGAAAAAGAGTGGAAAATATAGTAGAATTATTCAATGTTGTTCTACACTGGGACAGTTAGATGTTTATGTTCATTTTTTCTTTATTTCTTGGTCAATAAATAGCTTAGTGCAAAAATTGTTGCTCCTGAATGATTCTTTATCTTTTCACCTAAAGAGCCTCATGTGAATTTTACTGTTGGAGCCAAAGTACATTAAGTGGTGAACTTCTTAGGTCTTCACACCCAAACTGGAACACTGTGTCACCACACAAGTAAGGGACCATCACAGTATTTTATCTGGATCAGTTGTGTTACAATTTACTTTTATACAGTTTAATATGTCCCAGTTTAATAGAGCAGTATTTATTTTAAAAACTATTTGAATCCACATGTCAGCTTGCCAAACAATTTGATATGTTTTTGTTAAAATGTTAATAAAAAATACATAGTTTTTTTTATTTATTGCAACACACCCATGGTTCTCAAACTGTGGTACAAATACCACAGGTAGTACCGTATTTTCCGTTGTAAAGGTCGCACCGTTGTATAGGTCGCAGTGTCCAATTATTGCCCAAAGATTGGAAAAATCCATAAATCGGTTGCACCGGTGTATAGGTCGCACCTACGTCACCGCCGACGTAACATGTCATCCACCGCTGACACGACGCGTGACCGCTGAGTCAACCCGGCAATATGGACAGAGTGTTTAGCTCTGCTGCTAATGTCTGCCAGAAGCTAACAGAAGCTAAACACGAGACGAGTCCGTCTCTGAAAACACGAATAAAAAATCTCATCTCATCTCAAATGTTTTCTCCAGGACATAGTTAAGTACATTGGAGCCTTATAATTACTCTGTAAGCAGAAATAAATATACACCGATTTGTTTCTAAGCGATAGATAGATAGATAGATAGATAGATAGATAGATAGATAGATAGATAGATCAGAACCAAACGAGGATGTTGATTTGTCGTCGGACCCCGCCGCCGCAACGTCTGCCCAGCTGTTGCAGCCGAACCCAGCCGACTTTGCTCCCGCAGCGAGTGTTAAGCTCCCGGAGTTCTGGCAGAGTGACCCGGTTTCGTGGTTCCAGCACATTGAGGCACTCTTTCGCCTCCGAGGCGTGAACACATATGAAACCAGGTACTTCTTGGTCGTGTCAGCTCTGGATATGCAGTCAACCCGCAAAGCCATGCCGCTGCTGCGCGACCCGCCACACGTGGGCAAATATGGCGCCCTCAAAGAGTTTCTGCTTCGAAGGTACACTTTGACTTCAACTGAGAGGGCTGATAAACTGCTTTCCCTGCCTGGTTTGGGTGACGGCACGGCTGTGAACATGATGGACAAAATGCTGTCGCTACTTGGTTCAGACAATGGGGGTTTCCTTTTCCCTCACATTCTCCTGCTGTCACGATCCGTTTAGGTGTGAACCCAAAAAGCAGGCAAGATGATCGAAGCAGGAGATGTATTTCAAAAATAAAACTTATTTATTTTTAAACAATACAAAAACAAAAGCCGGCGTGGCGGCAAAACTTTCAAACAAAGACTTTAGGCAGGCAGGCAAAAACAGAGGACCGTGATGTCTGTGACCAGAGCTGGAACCAAAGATTCAACAACAATGACTGAGCAAACTGCAGTGGCTGGCAGGAGCTTAAATGCTGAGCTTAACAGGTGGAAGGAAACAGGTGGAAGGAATGAACACTGATTGCTAAGTTGAAGGCAGAAGGGGTGTGGTGAACAGTTGACTGACAGGGGTGGCTGTGAGAAAGACAGACTGCTGAAAAGCAAAACAGTAGGAAAAAACAAACAATGACAAACAAATCACAAGGAACAGAACAGAAGTCAGAAGGGCAGAAGAACAAAGAACATAATAGGAAGGGTCAGAAGACAGGAGCAGAGAAGGGTGACAGGCATTACTGGGAGGAACTAAATAGGACTGGATAACCAGGGAAAGCATGGTGCAAGAAGAAAGGAGCAGAGGAGGGTGACAAGCATTACTGGGATGAACTAGAAGGGTCAGAAGACAGGAGCAGAGACAGGAGCAGAGGAGGGTGACAGGCATTACTGGGATGAATTGAATAGGAAGGGATAAACAGGGAAAGCATGGTGCAAGAAGAAAGGAGCAGAGGAGGGTGACAAGCATTACTGGGATGAACTAGAAGGGTCAGAAGACAGGAGCAGAGACAGGAGGAGAGGAGGGGCATTACTGGGATGACACTGGGATGAACTAAATAGGAAGGGTCAAGCTAGGGGAAAGGTCAGGCTAAGGGAGCGGGTCAGGCTAAAGGGAGCGGGTCAGGCTAAAGGGTCAGCGGGGCCTAAAGGGTCAGCGGGGCCTAAAGGGAGAGGGTCAGGCTAAAGGGTCAGCGGGGCCAAGGGTCAGCGGGGCCTAAAGGGTCAGGCTAAAGGGTCAGCGGGGCCTAAAGGGTCAAGGTCAGGCTAAAGGGAGCGGGTCAGGCTAAAGGGAGAGGGGAGCGGGTCAGGCCAAAGGGAGAAGGTCAGGCTAAAGGGTCAGCGGGGCCTAAGGGTCAGCGGGGCCTAAAGGGTCAAAGGGTCAGCGGGACCGCTGAACGTGACACCTGCGCCAGCTTCCGTCGCAAGTGAGGGCTACTTTGGCCAATTCCCCTTGTTTATCTACCGGTGATTACCGGGGTTTGGCGGAGGAGGCGGACCGGGTCCTGCTGGCTACCAGACGGTTCACGGTGCAGAGTACATCGGTGGAGCCGGAGCAGACGGAGATGGAGGAGCCAGCGGCGGTTTCAGCTGTTGGCGCGCGAACTCGGCGGGGGAGCTCCCTTTGTTTCTACCACCGGAGGTTCGCAAACAAAGCTAAGCGCTGCATCCCACCATGCACATGGGTGTCGGGAAACGAGGAAGCCGGCGCTCAGTAGCAGCTGTGGGCGCTGGCGAGCGAGGTGAGCTGCTCTTCGTCACAGACTCCCTGTCAGGACGTCGTTTTCTGGTTGACTCTGGTTCCCAGAAGAGTTTGGTCCACCCTGTTGGACCTGAATTAGCAGGCCGAGGCAGTGGCCCACTGCTAACTGCTGCTAACGGTTCTCCCATTGGAACTTTTGGCACTAGACGGGCAACAGTTTCTTTCCATGGTCGTGAGTTTGAGTGGGATTTTGTTGTTGCCTCAGTGACTGTTCCTATTATCGGTGCAGATTTTTTATGTGCTCATGGACTGTTAGTAGATGTTGCTAACCGCAGACTTATTGACGCTGTAACTTTTGCAACTTTCCCATGTGTGTCTGGGGGGGCTGGGCCGCTAACTCATGCTAATGTTTTAGTTTCAGGAGATGTTTTTCAAGGTTTGTTGGCAGAATGGAGAGGTTGGGTATTGTTAGACGCTCTAACAGC
Organism: Garcialebias charrua; assembly: GCA_038048925.1. Lineage (NCBI taxonomy): Eukaryota > Metazoa > Chordata > Actinopteri > Cyprinodontiformes > Rivulidae > Garcialebias > Garcialebias charrua. The sequence goes on along the minus strand of JBBPBX010031920.1, from coordinate 30,147 downwards.
CCGTGGGCCTCCCCCCTTCACATGGTACCAAAAGCAGACGGGTCGTGGCGCCCATGTGGCGATTTTCGCCGTTTAAATAACGTGACGACGCCTGATCGCTACCCCATTCCGCACATTCAGGACTTTTCTGTTCGGTTGTCGGGTGCTTCCATTTTTTCTAAGGTGGATCTGGTGCGCGGCTACCATCAAGTCCCAGTGCAGTCCAGCGATGTACCTAAAACTGCAGTAATCACCCCCTTTGGGCTTTTTGAGTTCCTCCGCATGCCGTTTGGACTAAAGGGGGCAGCACAGACTTTTCAAAGGCTGATGGACTCCGTGTTACGTGGCCTCGATTTTGTGTTTGTCTATCTGGACGACATTTTGGTGGCCAGCTCGTCAACCGAGGAGCACCTGTTGCACCTGAAAGAAATTTTTCAGCGCTTGGATGCACATGGCTTGATCATTAATCCGGTTAAGTGCCAGTTTGGTTTACCGGTGATCGATTTTTTAGGTCATCGAATTTCCGCGCAGGGTGCAGTTCCATTGCCTGCCAAGGTGCAGGCGGTGGCAGAGTTCCCACGTCCTCTGGTGGTTAAAAAGTTGCAGGAGTTTTTAGGCATGGTGAACTTTTACAACAGGTTCATTCCCAATGCAGCCCATCTCCTGCAGCCTCTCTACGAGGCCCTGCGCTCAAGAAAGCCGACTGACACAGTGGTTTGGACCCCGGACCGGATCACTGCTTTTGATGGTGCTAAGTCCGCGTTAGCTAGCGCGGCACTCCTAGCCCATCCAGATTCAGAGGCCCCGATTGCGCTGACAACTGATGCTTCAGATATAGCTGTGGGGGCCGTTGTAGAGCAACGCGTTGGCGACGCATGGCAGCCGTTGGCATTTTTCAGCCGTAAATTGCGGGACTGCGAGCGCAAGTACAGCGTTTTTGACCGCGAGTTGTTGGCGCTGTTCTTAGCTACACGGCATTTTCGTTTTTTGCTGGAGGGTCGTTCGTTTACGGCTTATGTGGACCACAAACCACTCACGTTTGCAATGTCTAAAGTTTCGGAGCCCTGGTCAGCGCGTCAGCAACGGCACTTGGCGGCCATTTCAGAGTTTACAACGGACGTCCGCCATGTGGCTGGAAAATCCAACTCAGTGGCAGACTGTCTGTCACGGGTGCTCGTTTGTCCTGTGCTCCTCGGGGTAGATTTTTCTGCCATGGCCGCTGACCAACCGGGAGACGCTGATATAACTGCCCTTCGTGCCGGCGTTTCAGGGCTTAAGCTAGAGGAGGTCAAATTGGGAGAGGGCGGTCCTTTGATCCTGTGTGACGTTTCCACAGGCCGGACACGCCCAGTGGTTCCATCAGGTTGGCGCCGCCGCATTTTTGACTCTGTTCACTCTCTCTCGCACCCAGGTGTGCGCGCGTCTGTGAAACTAGTCAGCGCACGTTTTGTGTGGCCTGGTTTACGCAGAGAGGTGAGGAGTTGGGCAGCGGCTTGCGTGGCTTGTCAGCGTGCCAAGGTGCACCGGCACACTAAGGCACCACTGGAACCATTTCCCATTCCAGCCAAGCGTTTTGACCACGTGCATGTGGACTTAGTTGGTCCCCTGCCCCCATCACGGGGTTTCACACACCTGCTTACAGTGGTCGACCGCACAACCAGGTGGCCGGAGGTCGTTCCTCTTTCTTCCACAACTACCTCCGACGTGGCTGGTGCGTTCCTCTCCACTTGGGTTGCCCGTTTTGGTGTGCCCTCGGACATCACTTCAGACAGAGGTCCCCAGTTTATTTCAGGGCTCTGGTCCGAGATGGCGCGCTCCTTGGGGGTGCAGGTGCATCGCACTACCGCCTACCACCCTCAGGCTAACGGGTTGGTTGAACGTTTCCATCGGTCTCTTAAGGCGGCGTTACGTGCTGCGCTAACAGACGTTGGCTGGGTGGAGCGTTTGCCGTGGGTGCTGCTTGGGTTGCGATCAGCTCCTAAGGAGGACCTCAACGCTTCATCAGCCGAGTTGGTTTTTGGTCAGCCTTTACGAATCCCAGGGGAGTTTTTGTTAGACGCTGCCGCTCCACGGTTCCCCGAAGCGGTGGACCCCTATTCGCAGAGTAGTCTTTTGGTTCCGGGTCCTGTGCACCATTGTTTCCCGCAGGCGTTTGTGCCCACAGCACTCCAGTCTGCCCGTTTTGTTTTTGTGCGACGTGACGCCCACCGTTCGCCCCTCCAGCCTCCGTATGACGGGCCGTTTCGGGTGCTCGAAAGGGGCGCGAAAAGTTTTGTTTTAGACATGGGTGGGCGTAGAGAGCTGGTTACAGTGGACCGCCTGAAGCCAGCCTATGTGTTGGCTGATGAAGAGGTGTTGCCGGCTCAGGTTCCTAGACGCGGCCGCCCTCCTGCTCGACCCCATCTTCCGTTTTCTCCCCCCAACTGTGTTCCTCCACCTGTGGCACAAAATGTTGTTCCTGCACGGGTGCCAGCTGTTTCTCCGCCCCCGAGTCGACGCAGTCGGTTCGGCAGGTTGATTAGGCCCCCTGTGAGAGACTGATATGTTTTGTATTTGCCCTTCTGGGTGTTCGGGGGGGGGGGCTGTGTGGTGTGTTGGTGAGGTATATGGCCTCATCTCTCTCTCACCCAGTAGGAGGAGCCAGCGAGGTGCTCCCCAGGTTTTACCAGGTGAAGAAGAAGAAGTGTTCGTGTGTAAATTCATTCATTCTGTTTCTGGTTTTGACGCTCGAAGGATTAAAGGCAACTGCTTGCAGATCAGTTTGTTTCTCCTTCTTCACACGCTACAACATAACCAGAAGCTAACAGAAGCAAACACGAGACGAGTCCGCCTGTGAAAACACGAATAAAAAAATCGAATCTCCATCTCAAATGTTTTCTCCAGGACATAGTTAAGTACTGTACATTGGAGCCTTATAATTACTCTGTAAGCAGAAATAAATATACACCGATTTGTTTCGGAGCTATTTATAACATAAACAGAAGCTAACAGAAGCCAAGAGACGAGTCCGCCTCTGAAAACACGAATAAAAAATCGAATCCCATCTCAAATGTTTTCTCCAGGACAGTTATGTACATTGGAGCTTTATAATTACTCTGTAAGCAGAAATAAATATACACCGATTTGTTTCGAAGCTATTTATAACATAAACAGAAGCCAATACGAGATGAGTACGCCTCTGAAAACACAAATAAAAAATCAAATCGAATCTCAAATGTTTTCTCCAGGACATAGTTAAGTACATTGGAGCCTTATAATTACTCTGTAAGCAGAAATAAATATACACCGATTTGTTTCGAAGCTATTTATTACATAAACAGAAGCTAACAGAAGCCAACACGAGACGAGTCCGCCTCTGACACGAATAAAAAATCGAATTTTATGTCAAATGTTTTCTCTAGGACATAGTTAAGTACATTAGAGCCTTATTTACTCTGTAAGCAGAAATAAATATACACAGAGTGGTTTTGAAGCTATTTATAACGTAAACAGAAGCTAACACCAGAAGCTAACAGCAAAATGCTACAAAAAGATCGTTTTTTATTTTATTTTATCTCAAACATCTAATAAAGCTACTCACTTGTAAACGTCCACACTGTGATTCCATTCTGTAATGGTGTAGTCACACCGAGCAGCGTTTCAATGGCAGGAGCGTCCAGTTTACATGTAAAGTCAATGGTGGACGCGCTTCCAGCCACGTCTTGGCGTCTGGCGTCAGGTCGCGTGCGTGTTGAGCGTGCTGGGAAGCGTTTTTCCGTGCACGTGAACCGGCTTCAGCCTCCAAACCGCGCATTCAGCATGCTGAAGATTTCGCGGTTCAAACTTTCAAACGCCGCTCAACTCTACCTGATTGGTTGGTGTGTCAACCAATCAGGGAGAGTCGGGGGGAGAAGAGAGGAGGAGAAGAGAGGGGGAGAGTCCCTATGTGACGCGGAAACGAGGGTGCGCGCGCACTATGTGACGTATTGTTTGTGGGACACAGAAAAGACCCGCGAGGTCGTGTACTATGGAAGAGAAACTCATTGTAGCTGTGTGTTCGCGACAAGTCCTTCACGACCAGTCAAGTCTGCTCCACAGAGACGGAAATAAAAAGCTCCTCGCCTGGCGGAGTGCGCAGGACTCTGTGCGCAGGACTCTGTATACCGGTAAGCTCCTCCCACACACCCAGCAGCTGTTTCGCGTTCAGTGGCGGACTTAGACATTTTGGGGCCCCAGGCAAACCTTTGTAAAGGGGCCCTCCCCCAAGTCAGCCTAAATGTACCATTAGGCCCTGCCCTGAAGGTCAAAGATTTTCATGTTCATAGTCTAATACTGGGAACTAGACAATAAAAACAACTGTTTTTTTTCTCTACTTTAATAAGGTACAACTATCCTTTAAAGTCTTTTTGCAAAACATGTTTTATTATTATCTCGGGGTCTTGTTCACGAATGAGGGAAAACTGGAGCGTGAGATCGATAGGCGGATAGGTGCAGCATCCGCAGTGAAGCGGGTGCTGTACCGGTCTGTCGTGGTGAAGAGGGAGCTGAGTCGAAAGGCAAAGCTCTCAATTTACCGATCGATCTACGTTCCCACCCTCATCTATGGTCATGAGCTTTGGGTTATGACCGAAAGAACAAGATCTCGGATACAAGCGGCTGAAATGAGTTTTCTCCGCAGGGTGTCTGGACTCTCCCTTAGAGATAGGGTGAGAAGCTCAGTCATCCGGGAGGGACTCGGAGTAGAGCCGCTGCTTCTCCACATCGAGAGGAGCCAGTTGAGGTGGCTCGGGCATCTGGTTAGGATGCCTCCTGGACGCCTCCCTGGTGAGGTGTTCCGGGCATGTCCCACCGGGAGGAGACCCAGAGGAAGACCCAGGACACGCTGGAGGGACTATGTTTCTCGGCTGGCCTGGGAACGCCTTGGGATTCCCCCAGAGGAGCTGCTCCAAGTGGCTGGGGAGAGGGAAGTCTGGGCCTCCCTACTTAGGCTGCTACCCCCGCGACCCGACCCCGGATAAGAGGAAGAAAATGGATGGATGGATGTTTTATTATTGCAATAAAAGGCTCTAAATCAAGTCTTACACCAAAATTCAACAACACTAAATAAACACAAACAAATAGAGAGGGTAGATGTGAGCAATACAGTAGAAATATATTTTCCTAAATTATAAGATTTTCACAACTTTAATTCTTTTAACGTTATATTACATATTCTGTAACAGGGAACAGTTGTTAGATCAATGTGAAAAAGTGAGTGTGTGTAGTTGAGATGTGGTACTTTGAGATGAATTCACACACTGGCTTGATATGAACAGCAAGATGTCCAGGCATGAGACACTTTTTACAGCATTAAGTGATCATGAATTACCTTGATTATTCAGCTGGACTTCTATGAAAGTTGTCTTCTGTCTTGTTTCTGGTCTTTAATGATGCATGTTTAAAGACTGCATCTGAAAAAAACAAATATGTTAGTGTTGGAGGAAATAAAAGAAAAAATAAGACATTATTACATTTAACACATGTGAAGATAAGATAAGATAAGAGATAAGAGATTTTTTATTAACATTGCACCAGTAAACCAATACAACGTGATCATGTAAACACAGTCATCCAGAAGTCAGAGAATGTTAAGCTGCAGCAATTCAAAACACGCATGTTCAAAACACGCATGTTCGTCAGCGCGGCCATCTCTCATCCATCATGGATGAAGAGCAAAACAGATATGGAAAAAGGAAAAGCACAGTAGGTATCATTTGTGATATTCAAAAACAGAATTTATCAAAGATTGCCTGAGGACACTCCATGATAAAGTCTCAAAAACTCTATCAGCGAAAGCACAGTCACACGAGACATTGTTGCAGTTTTGACGACAGGCAAGGAGATATTTAGTCTGTGAGTAACTTCAGAGAACACATTTCAGCAGTTGTTCAGCTGGGCGTCATCCGAGCCACACACAGAGATCTCTGGGGGGGCGGGTGAGGGAGGTCAGCAGGGCACTTCAACTCTACGCTCCAGGAGAAAAGTTTCCAAACAGGCCTCTTTTCAAGGACGTGTGCAGAAACCAGATTAGATAGTCCTTTTGTTTATTCCAATTCAGACCACAATGTTCTTTTTCACTGCAGCCTCCAAGTCCAGACGCTGTTTCAGAGCCAAAATTCCAAATCATATGAGGTTCCGGTCTATGAACCCCCATCCATGCCCAGTTGGGACCCAGGCGGCTGTAAACGAGTTCCAAAACGCGCAGCAGGTACGCGGTAGTCCCCCAACGCACCCAACGTGCGATTGAGCTCATACAACAGCTGGGATGAGTTCTCTCATCTCATGAAGGCTCTCATTTATCCAAGTTTCCATAATTAAGACTGAAAGTTTTGACTTCTTTTTAAACCTTAAAACTTACACAGACTGTAAGACTTACTGTAAACTAAATGACTCAAATAATGTCACAGATTTTTCCACCTGGATTATTGAGCATGCATCAGGGAATGTCACTTTTCATTTATATCAATTTTTACATTTTAGATAACATTTTAATTTAGCAATCCTAGCCTTTTGATTCTGTTGTTTTAAACTAACAGTGGCATTTCTGTCCAAAGCAAACCTGTCATTATTAAAAAACACATTTTTGCATTACTCTGAAAGCTATAAGTTGTGCTTTATAATGTATTTAATGGAGGGACTATGGACCAAATAACAAAACAATGATAGTCTGATGAAGTTTTAACAGTCAAATATTTTGTAAAATGGTTGAGAATTTTTTTTTATAGATAACTGTGGAATATTTTAGATCTATTCTATTCAATGTAAAGTCCGAATAATTTAATAATACTGTATACTAAGCAAGCAGGGCAGAGAGCTAAAGTAGGTAAAATATATAATCCCCTCTCTCCTACTTAAGTCAGAAGATTTAGGTCGAATATCTTTTAATATTTTGATACAGAAAGAAAACGTGAAAATAGTGGTTGTCTCAGCTGATTACTGTTAGGATTTCTTTTACCCAACCTACAAAATAATTTCTAAAACTCGTACCTCATCATCTTGCTGTGAATCCTCGTCTTTATCTTCATCTTGAGTCACTGCCTCGGCGCCATTGACTTCCTCCTGGATCCTGATGTCCGGTGTCCCATGCAATCTTCACAGAACACCGGCGGCGGTTCCGCCACACTTTTAAATGGGCCGCTGCCGCTCGTGACCGTCATTAGCAGTTGATGAAGTTTTAGAATTCGACCCATTAAAAAAGGTTGTCACTTTCGGTAGTGAAGAAACATACGTTATTGTTTTTTGACGCTTTTTACGTTTTTCAGCTCCGCTTTTCTGTCTCCTGTCTCCCGCTTCCTTACTCAAACAGCAGGCGAGCATACAGCACTTCCTGGATTAGTGGGTGACGTCATGACGCATGACGGAATAGTCCATTTTAGTAGGGGGGTACAGAACTCAACCGTTTTTTCTGTTGCGTTTTTAAAGATAGTTTTCATCGTAACTATAATTATTTTTATGTTAAACGTACATTAACAAGCAGGAGCAATGTTAGGGATGTAGGTGACGGCTGGGGCCTCTGCTTATTGGCGGCCCATGCTCATTGGCGGCCCCAGGCAGCGGCCTCATTCGCCTTAATGGTAGATCCGCCACTGTTCGCGTTCTGGCGTTCAGGTTTGGACACGCTGCATTCACAAGTGCGTCCACTTGCGTGCGTGACGAGCTTTTTGGAGGTTGAAACGCTGTTCGGTGTAACCACACCATAAGTTTCAGAAAATCCGCTGAGTGGTTCTTTACTTGCAAAGAAACAGCAAACAAACAGAGCTAACAGAAGTTACATCCAGACCAGGAGGCCGACAGAGTCAGTCCAAGCAGAGGAGCTTTTTTTCGGACACATGAGCTGGAAACGGTCTTCTTCTTCTTCTTCTTGGGTCGGTGTACTCCTCTGGAAGTGGTACTGCACTGCACCCCTAGCGGCCGAAAGTGGTACTGCACCATTTTCCGCTAAAGTGGAAAAGGTCATGAGTGACCCAAAAATTGGTCTAAAAATATGGGAAAAAATCCATAAATAGGTCGCACTGGTGTAAAGGTCGCAGGCCTTGAAAAAAAAAAACCATAAAAAGGTGCGACCTATGCACCGGAAAATACGGTACTCGGATCCCGTTACTCAGATGAAATCTTGGCATCAACTAGAAGTGAAATATCTGGCATAAGCTAAACTGTGATGTAAAGTTTAAAAACTGAAAAAAATGAGTAGTTCACATGAATTACAACAGAATACTCAAAATGAAAATGTAATGAATATTTAGGGAAGCCCTGAGGAAACTGAAGTGGACAACGGTTAGCTGATGTGCCAGTGGCTACTTTAGTGATGCCTCTTGGACCTCTGAGCAACAAAGGGTGCAAAACTGAGGATATTTGACTCAAGTGCTCCAAAATTTATATTCAGTACAGTATTTGGGAGGCAGAAGAAGAGTGAAGACTTTGGAGTGCATAGCGCTGTTCTCAACATGCCATCACAATTTAAACTGCATGATTTGTAGTTTTGCCAGTTCTCAACATTTTTTTTAAATAACCATGGTACTTTGAGCTCTTAGTACTTATTGAGGTGGTATAAAAAGTTCTGAGAACCACTGCAGTCAGTCCCGGCCCTAACCAAATAGGTTCCCTGGGCAAGATTTTAGGTGGCGGGCTTCTACATTGCACTATAGTCCAATGCCAGTTTACATAATGTTGGTGTCAATTTCTTTATATATTTCTTAATATAGAGTGCTCTTACTGGAGTGTAGTTGTTAAGAAGATCACATAAATAAGATGGGGCCAGACCTTTGAAGACTTCATAAACAAGCAATAAAATCTTAAAATCAATCCAGACGTGAACAGGATGCCAAGATGGAGGTTTTGTGTTTGTGTTAAAATAAAATGAGTTGGTATTCTGGACGATTTGTAAGCGATCTAGAGATTATTTATCTAAAGTGACATATAAAACATTACAATAGTCCAAACAAGGGGTAATAAAAGTGTGAATCACCTTTTCAATGCCTCTGAAAGGGAGACTAGTTTGAAGAAACTGGATTTCACACGTGCATTTATCAGTGTAATTAAAAAGCACTATTGAAAATGACCCCCTGATTCCTGATGGTGGAGTGGCTGTATGAAGCCACGGGGCCAAGAGTGTCAAGGGCATTACATTTACCTAAGCTGATGACTTCAGTTTTATTTTCATTTAGATTCAGGAAATTTAGTTTCAACCAGACTTTAATGTCATTTAGACATAGTGGTTCCAGTGGAGTGACCCTGTCTGACTTAATGGGCAAATACAACTGAATATTATCAGCAAAGCTGTGAAGAGATGTTATATTTTCTAAAAATGGGCCACAAAGGAAACGTAAAGATTAAAAAACAGTGGACCTAAAATAGACCCTTGAGGCACCCCACAGATTAGAGGAGGCAAAGATGAAGACTATTCCCTCTAAATAAACAGAACAGTTCCTGTCAGGATCTAAACCAGAATAAAATTGTGCCTTTGATACTTACCACCTACTCAAGTTGTAACAAGATGTTGTGGTCCACAGAATCAAAGGCAGAAAGGTGTTAAGCACTGAAACAGCAGAGCTTTCTGCATCAACAGTTAAAAGGTCATTAAAGGTCATTAAATCCCTTCTTGGTCTGCTGCCCTCATACATCTCCTCCTACATGTCTTTGCATGAGTGCAGCTACAGCGTGCGCTCTCAGGACATGATCACCTGCAGTGTTCCGTCAGTGAGGACTGAACTTGGAAAAAGGGCCTTCTCCTACTCTGCTCCTGCTTCCTGGAATATCTTACAAAAAGATCTGAAGCTCTCGGCCCTGACCTCTCTAATGGCTTTTCAGAATCTATTGGAATCCTGGCAAAAACCAATGCTGATTTGTTCCCGTTTTTGATTTTGTACATCTACTGTACCTATAATGTTTGCTACTTTTTGCTACTTTTTCTTTTGTTTAATGTACTTGTACCATTGCTGTTCATCATTCTTTAGTTTGTAGCAGGTCGCTTTCGCAAATGAGCCCTCGAGGCTCAATAAGATTTACCTGACTAAATAAAGGTTGAGTGAGAGAGAGTGAATTAAAAACTCTTAAAAGGGCTGTCTCTGTTCTGTGGACTGATGTAAAACCTGACTGGAATTTTTCACCTATGTTGTTGTTAAAAAATTTCTTAAGTTGATTAAAAACAACTTTCACTAAAATTGTCGATAGAAAAAGCAGTTTAGAAATAAGTCTAAAGTTAAAGAGCATTGTTGGGTCGAGGTTTTTCTTCTTTATGAGTGGCTGCACCACATCATGTTTAAAAGTAGCTGGAACACACCCTGATGAGAGGAACATGTTAATAACAATTAATGGACCAAAAGTGTTAACAACTTCCTTTAACAGACCAGAGGGAACACTGTCCAAAGGTGAATTAGAATGCTGCATATGATGCACAATGTCCTTTAAAACAGCAAAAGTCACCGGCTCTGTTCAAAGGGTCTGTGCCAAATTGGGTTGAGGAATGTCTCAGAGCAGATGTTTTCATAAGGTGTATACTTTCACATAAATACACTTACCGGCCACTTCATCAGGTACACTTGTTCAGTTGCTTGTTAACACAACTGGCTAATCAGCCAACCACAAATCTGCAACTCAATGCCTTTAGGCATGTCGACGTGGTGAAGATGACTTGCTGAAGTTCAAACCGAGCATCGAATGGGGAAGAAAAGTTGTTACTGCCAGATGGCCTGGTCTGAGTATTTCAGAAATTGTTGATCTACTGGGATTTTCAAGCACAACCATCTCCAGGATTTAAAGAGAACTATCTGAAAAGAGAAAATATCCACTGAGCTGTAGTTGTGTGGACCTACAGTAAAAACCTTGTTGGTGAGGTCATAGGAGAATGTGCAGACTGGTTGGAGATGATAGAGAGACAACAGTGGCTCAAACAAGCACTCGTTCCAACCAAGGTCTGTAGAATACCATCTCTGAACACACACAATGTCCAACCTTGAAGCAGATGGGCAACAGAAGCAAAAGATCACACCATGTGCCACATATGTCAGATAAGAACCGCATACTGAGGCTACAATTCACACAGACTCATCATAGCGTGCGCTCTCTGGACATAATTACCTGCAGTGTTCCCTCAGTGCGAACTGAACTCGACAAAAGGGTCTTCTCTTATACTCCGCTCCTGTATCTTGGAACACCTTGCAAAAAGATCTGAAGCTCTCGACCTTGACCTCTCTAAGGGATTTAAGTTTGTGGTAAAAACCAACGCAGACAAGTTCCTGTTTTTAGTATTTTACATTGCTTTATAATGTAGCTGTTTTTTCTTTTGTTTTTATATCATTTCTTCTATTAACTTTTCATTTTATATGCTTTTTAAACACTATGTAAAAATAATACAGTTTCCAGCATTAAACAGCAGCCCGAACATCAAGTCTCCCATCACTAGTTAATGTACAGCAACCTTTTTTTTACTTTAATACCATACATATAATTTTATTGATAAGCAGCAAGGCTGCTGTATAAAAGTACAAAGTGTACAAAGTGCTGTACAAAAAATACAATTAAAAAAACAATGAAAAACTATCATGTCATGTGTCTATTTGTTGATCCTGTAACATAGCTTTGCTTCTAATGGCTACAGCAGAATATTTTCTTAAAAAGCATACATTTTTTTAAACACGATAAGTTAATAAAAAAAATTAAACCTTACTTGTGTGGAAGATGGAGCAGCTTGTTTGTGACCGTTGGAACTTCGTAGTTCCTGCCATGACCACTGGATGTCGACGAAGGACCACGTGTTCCACTCAAACAACAGTAAACTGTAAAGTTGTTTTTTTTCCCCTGATTTATTTCGCTGAAAGTTCAAATAACTTTTATCTGGCTGTAAAAAGAAAACAACAGAACAACACAGAGCCGATTTGACAGTTGTCAAAAGGCATAAAGCTGCTACCAGAGCTAACTAATTAGCATCTCAGTCAACAGGTGCGTCAGAACAAAATGGTGACAGCTGAGAGTAAACAAGACTGACAGCTTTCAGAGTCAACTCGGTCCAGGTAACTGTGCCATGAAGGTGACATTAATAGCTTTTGATACTTTGTTTGGGTGTGTATAAGAATGAAAAGTCCGAGTTTAGTTGCAGCTTCTTGCAGTTTCTAAAAGTTATATATTTGTTTCAGTGTCTTGATGCTGCTGGCCTTACCTTTCTGTGTCAGCAGTCCTCCATTTTTACCTCCAGGTAAGATGCTTTAGTTTATAACAAAACCTTTAAATGGTTTACTCAATCAGCTGCCTTTAAGTAATAAGGTAATGCCAAGACAATTTGTAAAAAAATAAAATAATGTTTGCCCCTAAATAATATCAGCAGTATCAAGGGCGTAGATTTCATCTCATTATTAGGGGGGACCATAAACAGGGACATTTTAAAGAGCAATTTTGGGGGGGTCGGCAAAGTTACAGTGAAATGTAATGCAAAATGTACAGAGGGGAGTTTATCCAAACTGCATGCATATACTATGCAGAATAATCAGCAATAATATTGATTTAAATGGGAACATATGCAGATGACAGGAATAGACATTATTATTATTATTATTAAATGACATGTATTTATTAGTCTTAATACTACTATTAATCAGTACAATAGTGACACTCATTACTCTTATTAAAAAATGTAATGTGTTCAATCTGCAGTACAATAGACGACAAATAATGACAAGTGGAAAAATGAGAATTTTGCAAAATAGGTCCCCTCTAAATATTGTTTAAATTTCAGTTTGGCTTGTATTCATAGATTGCTGTGGTCAGTGTCACTGATAATCTGGTACAACATCTTCCCAAAATCTTAATGCTTAAAAAGAAAACAGTTTTCAAGGAGAAGAAATACTTTAATGCAGGGGTCACCAAACTTTTTGAGACTGAGAGCTACTTCAGTGGGACCAAGAGGCACAAAGGTCCACTTGTTCGTTCCAAACAAATTTGCATGGTTCAACTTTAATTATAGTATTAATAATAATACATTTACATACATGTGAATATATGACTGCCTGATCACATCTGATCTGGTCTGTATTATTAAAGACTCCACACAATGATTAATTTAGCTTGGTAAATATGATCAATTATTATTGATAATTACCAGTAGTGATTAGAACTCTCAATCAAGAACTTGAGTCCTCAGTTTGAATAATTTTTTGGCTCTTCTGTGCAAATGTAAATTGTTCTTAGCTTTGACTGGGAGTGTGGATGGTTGTTTGTCTCTTTGTCTGTCTCTGTGATGGACTGGAGACGTGTCCTGGGTGTCTCTGGGACAGACTGGTGACCTGTCCTGGGTGTCCCTGCCTTCACACAAAAGCAGCTGAGATTGGTTCCAGTCCTAAACAAGGGGGCATAATGGATTACTTATTAACTGATATTTAAACATAAAACACTATTTCTTTTATGTTAAACTCAATCTGTAACATTTGAAATTCATTGTATTTTATAAATATTTTATTAACTGTTTTGTAGAAATGAACACGTTTGTAACATTCATTCAAAATATGCCTTTTACTATTAACAAATCTGTAGCATTTTTAAGAACCTATTAAGAATAAAATCTTCCAGTTGCAGATACAAAATATCAATAATGTAATATAATAAACAGTGACATTTTTTAATTAATCATGTGACATAAGTATTGATCCTCAACATTTTTTATAATAATTTATTTATAAAGCCCTTTAAAACAACCACAGCTGCAACAAAGTGCTACACATATAAAATCATTTTAACTAATCATCACATTTTCTCTACTATTTTTAAATTAATTATCTTTCACATATTTTATCATTACTTCTTTCAAGAGCTCCACACCTGAAAATATGATGAATGTGAATCCATCCTGCTCAAAGCTGCTCTGACATTCTTCTGTCTGTTGCAGCCACCAGGGAGCTAGTTAGCATTGAAGCTAGCGTGTTAGCTGATGAAGTGTCGCTCCTCGTTGCGTTTTGCTGTTGCTACAGCCACTAATGAGACACAGACACACTTGTCTTTCAACACTGTGAAAGACCTTTTCCTCCCAGTCACTGTCACCTATGTTTTAAGTAGCTACTTACTGGAAGTTAGTACTTTGTGCAGCAGCTCACTCCCCACCAGCGGCTCCGCGAGCCTGTGACCTCCGCTGCTGTTGTTGTTCCTTGTAAACATTGGACTAAACCATTTGCCAACAGAGAAGGGGGGGTGGGCAAAATTTCCTTCTTTTTTTTTTAGAATAATGGCGGATTTCTCTCTTTTTTTGCCTTTTTATATTTATATTGTTTAAAGACACGATTTCCTTTATTGAATTATTGGGGGGGACAGATCTATATTTCCCCAAGATTGAGGGGGTCCGGACCCCCCCGACCCCCCCAGGATCTACGCCTAGGGCAGTATGTAAAAAAAAAAAGTAATCATTATTCAATTAATTTTATTATTAAAGCACCAAGTCACAACAGAAGTCGGGGCAGTGAACAGAAACATGCAAATTCATAAAAAGTAACTTAACATTATTTATCTGAGGAGCAGACTGCTTTGAATTTAATTCCATCGCAGAGCTCTAATTTTGAACAAGCATGATTCTTGGGAGCCTAATTGTGAGTAACAGAAGAAACTGCACACAGTTTATAGAAAATAAATAAAAATTTCTGAATGGAGTAAAATATTAAGTTTGCATATACAGTACATGAGAATAATAGCAAAATTGTGCGTGTGATGAGAAAAATAACAAATTAGAATAAAGTATTTACAAAACAAACCCAAAAAAATACAGAATAAGATGAAAAAGACAAGGTAAAGGAAATAAGCCTATCTGTGTAGTAAAGTTTGACTCCAAAGGAAACTCAAATACATCTTTAGCTACTCAGGATGTCCAATGCAATTCAAATTCACGTATGAATTAAGAGTTCATTCAAGTTATCCTTTGTTGTGACCAGTGGGGGTCACTACCAGTTTTTGTTCGATCCTTTGGGCTGGAGGCTCGCCATCAAATTTCTTCTCAGCAACACGTGTTACGACCCGAAGGAACGTAGCATACAAGGACACGACACAGAAAGGATGTATAAATTATGTATAAAGGATGTGGGCAGCACGGTGGCACAACTGGTAGAGCTGCTGCCTCTCAGCGAGAAGGTTGCCGGTTCAAATCCCGGTCCGGGGCCTTTCTGGGTGGAGTTTGCATGTTCTCCCCGTGCATGCGTGGGTTTCCTCCGGGTACTCCGGTTTCCTCCCACAGACCAAAAAACATGCTTGTTAGGCTGATTGGTGACTCTAAATTGACCCTAGGTGTGAGTGTGAGAGTGGATGGTTGTTTGGTGTGAGTGAGACAGGTCCCTCTTGTAAATGAGTCCCCATGACTCAACGAGGCTAGCCTGTATAAATAAAGGTTGAATGAATGAATGAAATTAAAAAAAAAGTTTATTTTAGGCTCTCTGAGTCTGTGTCCTAAAAAAAAGGTGATTAAAGAAAAACGTTGGACTTCTCAAAACCAGCTTCTGGATGATTAATAACAACAACAAAAAAAAACTCAAAGTCCAGCAGGTCACTCACGGCTCCTGGTTTTCATGCTGCATTCCAGTTACCTCGTATTTTGGGAACTACGAAGTGGCAGTGACGTCATCTCCCCATCTACCACTTGAAAACACGTTCCGGTTACCCTGGTGGTAAAACAAGATGGACGCACGCATTGTTTTTGTTGCTGTTTCGGAATATAATAAATTAATAAACATATATGCACTCCAGACTACCAGATATGCACTCCAGACAACCAGATATGCACTCCAGACACAGAACATGTCAAAGAAGAAAGATGAACGCCGAAGGTAATAGATTTAATATATATTTTTCTCGTTGGGAAAAAGAAAAACTGGCTTTACAGCTAAAAAAAAAAACGTCTTCGCTCACTGCACAGCAAAACATGTAGGGGGTTTACGATATGTTGAAGAAACTGTACAGTGGTTGCTTTATTTTGCTAAATAAATAAGTTGCTAACACCGGTTGCTAACCCTGCTGACCACTTGACCAGGTCACCCTTGTAAAAGTGATCTCGAACGTGCAAAATAACTGGTAAAATAAAGGTGATTGATTTTATGATATATAACACCATCAGAAAGTTTTGGTTTGTAGCCTGACACTACAGTACTGTTGTTGTTTTTTTACAATCAACCTTTATTTAGTCAGGTAAATGTCATTGAGCCTCGTGAACTCATTTAAAAAAGTGACCTGCTACAAACTAAAGAATGATTAACAGCAATGGTAGAATTTCCTTAAATAATAGACAATAAACACAAGAGAGAAATATATATTTTTTCTTTTAAAACAAAGTATCAAAGACTAGAAAAACATTATAAGGTAGATGTATAAATCAAAGACAGGAACATATCTGCATTGTTTTGCCAGGATTCCAAGAGATTCAACTATTCTCCAGATTCCAACAGTTTCCTGAAAGTAGCTGTCTGAAATGTGTATTTTTCACATAAACAAGAAGTCAAATTATGAAAAAATGACAGAGAATTGCAGCTCATTATTAACTTTATGTCTGTCTGAAATAAACACTGTTTTCCCATTGCAGAGTTGTCTTGGACCCTACCATGCTGGCAGAAAACCCATCCATCCTGAAGAACAATGGTGCTCTAAGTGAAGCAGACAAGCAACGTAACGCTGAAATCAGCCGTGGAAGGGTGATTGTGGAGCAAGCCTTCGGATGTTTGAAGTGCAGGTGGAGACGGCTTCGTGACGTGCAGAATACCAGAACTGTTGTGGTGGTGAAGCTCATAGTGGCTGCCTGCATCCTCCACAACTTGGGACGTGGGCCATCACAAATTTGTCAGCAGCATGCAGACGGGTCCGCCAGGGAGGATGATGAAAATGAATAACTCTTAGAATTCCGGTGTGTAAAAGAAAAAAATAATAGGTAGTATGTTGTTTTGAAACTTCCTACATTAGCGCAGTTGTTCATGACAAAACTGTCTGTACAAATGTACTTAAAAGACTGCTATAATGAAGCTTAATAAACATTTTTCTTTAAATACAGCATTTTGTCTTTGAGTTGTGACAAAAGTTCCAATCTCAGTTGTCTGAAAGTTTCAGTTTTAATTACAAAATGTGCAACAGAACAGCATTTTCAAAATTCATACAATCAAAGGCACTGAAAACCAAACATTTTTACTGGGCCGAACCTGAGCAAAATAAACAATGTGAAAACAAAAAAAACTTTTAAAAAAAAACAGAAGTTGTTTTGTGCAAAACAATAAGAAAGTTTACAGTACAGCTACATTTTTTTGTAGCATCTGGGCTGATTTCATTTGCTCCTGGGTTGATTTCATTTGCTCCATCATGTCCTGATGTCGCTGTTGACTGTTTTCCTCTGACTGGCGGAAGAACTCCAAAACCTCACTAGACCTTCGCTTGCGAGTGGAACACGCATGTGTTCAATCGAGAACAGTGTCTGTTCTTTATTAAAACTGTCATTCTCGCGGATGGGGGACTCTGCGTGGCTGCTGGTTGATGGAGAGTCTTCACAGTTCTCTGAAAAAATCATTTTAAAAGAAAAAAACACAGTATTGTTAAATTCATTATACAGTAATTGGTTTGGTTTGCATTAAAACTTATTTCTCCAAAATCTTACCAGCTGTGCTGTCCTGTGCAGGTTGGATCAGCTCAACTTTCATAGTGAGGTTTGCATCAATGTACAAACAGGACAAATCCCCTGCACTGCGATACAGGCTGCCAGAAAATGTTGTTGTTCTCTGCTCATCAACAAACATGTTGTTGTACTGGTCGAGGTAGACTGAAAACAAACACAAACACACACTTACTACACAAATATACACGTCCTAACACATAAATATCATACAGGATTATAGACTGTTTCTAAACACGGATCTTTGGAAACCAAATATATATTTTTTTAACCACAGTTTAGTGCTAATTTATAGTCAGTTCAACAAACAATGTGTGTTTAGTTCTGGGTTGCCTAACAAAAATAAGCCACAGCGCCAAAGAAAACAAGGGTAAAAAATATATATTTTAAAATAAAATTCATAACTAATAGTTACTTTTTTAATGTGCTGAATAATAAAATGTGGCGAATGAAAGTCGCTGCCGCTGGCCTACAGAACTGTTGTGATCCAAACAACGAGAAAAACAGCCGTACGCCGCAGGACATGCAACTAAACACAGGTTTTTAATGTGATCTGTGTTCACAAGCATACGCTTAAGCTTTGTGTGTGATTAAAAAACACACAACAACATTTTACAACTGTTATTTTAGTAAAAGTTAAGGAGTTCACTTACTAAGGACGCGAGTGGCCGCCATTTTGAATACGTCACTGGGATAAACTGGGGGCCGAAAAAATTGCCCCACTTCACGAATGGGAGTTTCCCACTGGAGCGGGCGTTCCAGTTAAAATCCACCACTGGGACCTTGGAAATCCCCACAATACGAGGTTACTGGAACGCAGCATCAGCACCCAGCAGCTTCTCACGACAGCAGGTCTCCACATCAGAAGGACTCGGCTTCTTCTTCTTAAAACACAGCAACATGTCTCACTCCAGCTTCTCTTCTTAACATACAGCAGCAGGTCTCACTCCAGCTTCTCTTCTTAACATACAGCAGCAGGTCTCACTCCAGCTTCTCTTCTTAACATACAGCAGCAGGTCTCAATGGAAGGTTTCAGCTTCCTCATCAAACGGCTCATCAAACGGCCTCCTCATGTGGCTTCAACCACGACATCCGCTTCTTCATACGGGCTCTTCATCACGGCTCATCAAACAGCCTCCTCATGTGGATTCAACCACAACATCAAATGGCCTCCTCATCAGGCTTCAAACCAATGGCTTCATGGCTCCTCTTCACACTGCTGTTGCTGCTGCTGATGATGATTCTTCATCAGGTCTGCTGTTTCTTCATCAGGCTTCTGCTCAGCTTCTCTTGAGTCCGTTTCATCATCAGGTCTGCTTCTGGGGCTACTGGAACCTCGGTTTGGACCTCCTCTGCTTGCTGCAAAACCTGCATCAGGTTTGCTGTTTCATCTGTAGCTGCTTCTCCTGGATCAGGTCTGCTGTTTCTGCATCAGTTGCTTCTCCTGGATCAGCTTGGACCTCTGTTTGGATCTCTCCTGCTTGCTTCAACACTGCTGCTGCTGTTGCAGACCTCTCATCAGCTCTGCTGTTTCTTCATGAGGTCTGCTGTTTCTTCATGAGGTCTGCTGTTTCTGCATCAGGTCTGCTGTTTCTGCATCAGGTCTGCTGTTTCTGCATCCTGGCCTCCTTCTCCTGGAGCAGCTCAGACCTCTTCTTGGACCTCTGCTGGATCTCTGCTTGCTGCCACTCTCACTTGGACCTCCTTTTGCTGCGTGACTTGGACCTAATATAGAGAGACTGAGGCCATACTGATTGGCACCCCTCACCAGGTACAAACATCTCCTATAACAACACTTTCCTTTTCTGGACAAGACATCCCCCTCTCCACCTCTGTTACTAATCTTGGAATAAAAATGGACTCCAATCTTACATTTGAAAATCACATTAAGCTTCTGTTTAAAACTTGCTTCTTCCATCTTCGAAACATCTCCAGACTTCGCCCATCCCTAACTTTTTCCGATGCTGAGAAGCTCGTCCATGCTTTTGTCTCCTCCAGGCTCGACTACTGCAACTCCCTGTTTATTGGAATCCCTGGCAAAAACCTTCAGAAACTTCAATATATTCAAAACAGTGCAGCAAGGATCTTGTTGAGAGTTCGTAAATTTGAACATATTACGCCCATTCTCCATAACCTTCATTGGCTTCCTGTCGCCTACAGAATTCAGTACAAAACTGCTCTCATTACACATCAATGCTTACATGGAACTTCACCAGATTATCTAAAGGACATTCTTGTTCCATACTCATCCACCCGTTCGCTGCGGTCACAGAACAGTAATCTCCTTCACATTCCGAGAACCAAATTAAGGACCATGGGAGACCGGGCTTTCAGTGTGGCTGCCCCCCGCCTGTGGAACTCTCTTCCTGACTGTCTGAGAGCCCCACAGTCACTGGTTGACTTTAAGAGCGGCTTGAAGACCTTTCTTTTCAACCGAGCATACTCTACCTCCTCATGATTCTACTTTTGATCTTAGTTGATACTGTTATTGATTTTACTTGTTTTATTGACATTTAATTCTGTTGCACTTTGTAGCACTTTGAGATTTTCATTAATGAAAAGTGCGTTATAAATTGAATTCATTATTATTATTATTATTATTATTATTATTGTGAAGGTAGATAGGTCAGTGATGGGATGGTGGAGCTGGTGGAGAGGAGGGGGAAGAGGAGGAGCAGCAGGCTGTGAACATAAGCAGATACAAATTGATTAACAGATGAAATTAATGTGTGTAACATGACACAACTCAGAAAAATAAAAATAACATTTCATTACAGTACTTTACCTGGAGGGAGGAAGCGGGGTCTTTTACTGGGGAGAGGGTGAGCTGTCCATGGCCTCCTCCTGGCTTGCTGCAGGAGGATTGGATGGCCTTTCAGCTGGTGCACCAGCAGATCCTGGAGGCGGTGCTGGGACCTTTGTCACAAATTTGAGCATGCTGCTTTGCACCTGCTCATGCTTTTTGTCATCCAGGATCTGCAGGTAACACACAAGGTAATTCAGGACAGCCCGAGAGACCCTGGAGAACCTCTTCCCATCGGGGTCCTGCTTCTCCATCCTCGCCAGGAAGCTTTGGAGGTCTTTAAAGCCCAGCGCCATCTCCTGCCTGGTGAAGGTATTGGCCGGAGGAATGGGGGTGACCTGCTCCTCTTTCTCATCCGGGACGTGCCTGTCCAGCTGAAGGAGGTCATCCGGGGCCAAGTCCTGTCCTGCTACACCCAGCAGCTGTTGGACATCATCCTCATCCATCTCAAGCTCCAGTGACCTGCCCATCCTCACAACGTCCTCTATGACACTGTCCACTTCCTGGGAATTGTGTACCTCCTGAACCAGCTCTGGACAGAGCTTCTTCCACACCTTGCACAAGTTCTTTGGAGTCACACGTTCCCAGGAGTTGCCAATGTTCAGCACAGCATCGTGGATGTTGTACTGTCTCTAGAAGTCTTTGAGGGTGAGGGTTTCAGACTTCTTGGTTGCCTCCAAAGCGTCACGGATGACCCTCTGAAGGTAGTACGCCTTAAACGTATTAATCACCCCTTGGTCCATTGGCTGGATCAGGGATGTGGTGTTCGGCGGCAGGTACACCACCTTAACATGCCTGTCCAAGTCGGTGAGATCAGGGGGTGCCCTGGAGCGTTGTCCAACACCAGCAGGACTTTAAAGGGACTCTTTTTGGAGTTGCAAAAACGCTTGACATCTGGCACAAAGTGGTTGGTGAACCAAGTTGTAAACACTGCCAGCGTCACCCAGGCCTTTTTATTTGCGGTCCAATAGACTGGCAAGCGTTTTTTTATCAAGCTTTTTGAAGGCTCTGGGGTTTTCAAATTGGTACACCAACAACGGCTTGAGTTTGCAATCCCCAGAAGCATTCCCCCCCCAACAGCAAGGTCAAACGCTCCTTGCCGACCTTGTGACCTGGTGCTGTTCGTTCGGCCCTGCTGATGTAGGTCCTGTCTGGCAAACGCTTCCAGAACAGCCCTGTCTCATCGACGTTGAACACCTGCTGGGCAGTGTACCCGCCGTCCCTGATGATCGTAGCCAGTGTTTCAGAGAAGGCCTCAGCTACCTCGTGGTCAGCACCGGCGGCCTCACCTGTTTAAATGCACACAAACATGACACGGTTAAAGATCCACTGACGTGATTTTTCTACTATTCATCAAATTGCTCAAAATATATATATATTATCATTTAAATATGTTAATTTTTGCAAACAAAATGATAAATCACTTTAATTTTGCTTTAAAAGTGATTTTGAACTTCAAGCCGTGTTTAATCATGGGAAATCCGTTTACACCTGAACGCACCATCTGTGATGTAATGTGCAGAGTGAGAGGCAGAGGGCTCCAGTCTCTTCAATAGCAGACATTTTAAAACCTGACTAATTTAGCAATCTAGGTGAAGATTTAAGCTATTTGTCTTCATTTTGGGAAGCAGAAAATAGTTTGGGTGATGGAACAAGAAACAGCAGGATCTAATTTAGATCTGATGCCGTATCAGACTTACTTTTATGTGAGCTGCTCATACCGTGACAAGCCAAGAGCTCTGCCTCAACTCTGCACATGACATCACAGATGGTGCGTTCGGGTGTAAACGGATTTCCCATGATTAAACACAGCTTGAAGTTCAAAATCACTTTTAAAGCAAAATTAAAGTGATTTATCATTTTGTTTGCAAAAACTAACATATTTAAATGATAATATATATATATTTTGAGCAATTTGATGAATAGTAGAAAAATCACGTCAGTGGATCTTTAAGCTGTTATAATACTGTAATAAAAGGAAAAAGGAAAAAAAAATTGTAAGTCGTGGACTACCTATTAAAAAAAAAAAGAGAAATTAAATGCTCACCCTGTATCTTGAGGTTGTGAAAATTGTGTCTCTCTTTGAAGCGTTGGAACCAACCTTTGGAGGCGTTGAACTGCTCTGGTCCAGTGACCCCCTTTCCCCCATCCCCCTCCCCCTGACGTGCTGCCTGACGTCCCTTCTCCTACGCTCTGTGATGACGTGCCTTGTCCTGCGCTCTGTATTGACGTCCCTTCTCCAGGATTGCTCTGTGCACCCCCCCTGCACCTCCCCCACTCCTCACTTGTTCTTGCAGCCTAAGATAAATCCTCCTTGCATTTTCACAAATCACCGACATGCTAACGGGCACACGTCTTTGCGTACAGTACTCTAGCCATAGCACCAGCAACCGTTCCATCTCCACAATCTTACCTGTCCTCTGCTTCGTAAATATGGTTGACTGCATGGGAGCCGAATCACGCACGTGTTGTAAAATGCGCTCTCTGTCCTTCGTAATCGTCCCCACAGTCGACCTGGCTAACCCTAGCTTGTCTCCAATCGCCTACGGTGTCATGCCCTGATCTGACATTTTTATAATTTTCGCCTTCGTCTCCAGCGTAATTGTTTTACGAGGTTTCTTAGCCTCGGCCGCATCCGCGGACTTTCCACTTCTCTTACTTGGCTTCGGTGCCATTTCTAAAAATTTACTAACATGCTAACGTGCAAATGAATGCTAAGCTAACGTTCGCTTTTCGTTCGTATGTCTAACGGGCTGATGTGCAAATTAATGCTAACGTTCGCTTTCGTTCGTAGGTCTCTACTGTATTAAAGTAAATGCTAAGCTAATTTACCTGTTCGCTGTTCATTCATCCGTTCGTTTGTATGTCTATTCTTCTCACTCGCCGTAACTAACCCACGTGAGACAAAATGGCGTAACCCTTTAAATAGTACCGCTTTACCTGTACGTATCCCTCCGCCGCCAGGTGCACTGCGGCTGTGTGTACTTCCGCCGGGAGCCCAACCCCCACTCTCGCTGGCGGTAGTTTTCCACTGTCATGCGCACTGTCATGTCCAACACACAACAGCCAGGGTAACCCCCTCCCCCACCTTGCCGCTTGCCGTAATGACGCACTTATGCCGTAGCTCGATTACATACTTCTAATAGGGCTCGTTCGTAGGTCTCGCATCTAGTATGCCATAGCTCGATTACTAATGGGGTTCGTTCGTAAGTCCTGTTTTTTTGCCGTATGTCGATGGCATTCTTTCAAAGTGGCTCGTTCGTAAGTCTGGGTTGCCGTAGGTCGAGGGTGCCGTAACTCGAGGGTTCCCTGTACACAAAAATAACACATACCCAACAATATTTATACACACTTGTTGAGCACCAATACTGTATGTGTGTGTGTGCGTGTATGTGTGTGTGTGTGTGCGCGTGTGCGTGCGTGTGTGTGTGTGTACACACACATATCCTGACGCATGCTCAACAATCCAGGTAGAAAAATCTAAAAATGTTAAGTTAGGTCCTCTGAATGTTCAAAAAACAATGTTGTTGTTTCTTTTACGTCCAGAGGACCTGACTCAACTTTTTTTAGACACACACACAAACACTTAAAAATATATTTTTTTATAATTAGACACACACACAAACACTTAAAAATATATATTTTTATAATAAATTTGCAAGTTTTCTTCAGTCCCTTTGTATTTTTAACACTTGAATCATAAGTTTTTTTTCTGGTTTGTCAACTCATACTGTAAATCTTTTATCTTTTTTTTACTGTCAACTGTAAACAAAAACAAAACGAAAAAAAAAAGCCTTTTAAAATACAGTATATGTTTTTAATTCTGAGGTAATGGACAAACCTGGTGAAGTCCAACACACAGCACTGAGCCATGGACACGGAAAGTCTGCAAATGGATCGGTTCCATCCGCAGCCCAAGAAAAAGGTAGTGTCATCACTCAGTACAAACACAAAATTTAACCTTCCACATTTTATATAAACTTTACAAAATGAGCAGAACTGTGAAATTGTATTTTACAGATTAAGTGTGCTGAGGAGAGGGACACACCAATGGACACAAGTGGGCCAAGTGAGAATAAACTCGTCTGTTTAATCAATTTTATAAAATTTCAAACCACAGTTTGAATCAATCATTATGTTTGCAGTAAAACACCCATATGTTTTTCTTCTTTGTTTCAGCTAATTGTGACCTCACACTTGTAGTAACTGGAGATTTGATTTCTGTTGAGACTGGAGCAAACAACATCTTACTTGACCTTGATGAGCAAAGAAATTATTCACCCAAACTTTATGACTTGTGTGGTCAGCACATAGCTGTTGTTAACTTACTTGGTCAACAAAGCATTGAAAACATCTTTTTAAATCAGGGGACTAATGTCTTTCTCCTACTGATCCCAAAAGGTCAACATGGCAGCCATTATAAATCAGGAGTGCAGTGGTTAGAAAAAACATTTGGCAGACAAGCACTGGCATATTTAATGACAGTTGTGACCTTTAATTCAGGTGAAAAGTGTGACGATGCATTAAAAGACCTGAAAACGTTTGACGGTTTTGATGAAAAACGATATCACACATGTACAAGGACTATGGCAGAGGCAGAAGAGATAGCAGATCTACTGAAAAAAATAAACATCATGGTCTCTGAAATTAGTCCACGCTGCTACAGTGGACTGGTGCGTGGTGAAAATCCAGAAGAGGACAAACCTCAGGAGTCCACATCTCTGGGAGAGTTGAAAGATCAAACAGGTGAGTTTATTTTTATTTTATTTTTTTTACAGTAATAGAAATTTACCGGTAATTAAGTCTTCTTGAGAAAAATAAGGAATGTCAGTATTCATTGTTCAATGTCAAAAATGCAAAAACGACTTGTGGCTTTTGAACGACTTTCATCAGTAAAACATACAAACCGGATTCCAAAAAAGTTTGGACACTAAACAAATTGTGAATATAAACTGAATGCAATGAAATGGAGATGGCAAATGTCAATATTTTATTCATAATAGAACATAGATGACAGATCAAAAGTTTAATCGGAGTTAATTTAACATTTTAAAGGAAAAATATGTTGATTTAAAATTCCACAGTGTCAACAAATCCCAAAAAAGTTGGGACAAGTAGCACTAAGTGGCTGGAAAAAGGAAATTGAGCATATAACGAACAGCTGGAAGACCAATTGACACTTAGTGTCAGTGTCTCTCAGAAGCCAAGATGGTAAGAGGATCACCAATTCCACCATTGTTGCGCAGAAAGATAATGCAGCAATACCAGAATGGTGTTACCCAGCATAAAATAGCAAAGATTTTTAAGTTATCATCATCAACCGTGCATAACATCATCAAAAGATTCAGAGAATCTGGAACAATCGCTGTGCGTAAGGGTCAAGGCCGTAAAACTCTACTGGATGCTCGTGATCTCCGGGCCCTTAAACGTCACTGCACCTCAAACAGGAATGCCACTGTCAAGGAAATAACAGAATGGGCTCAGGAATACTTCCAGAAAGCATTGTCAGTGAACACAATCCACCGTGCCATCCGCCGTTGCAGCTGAAACTCTACAGTGCAAAGAGGAAGCCATTTCTAAGCAAGCTCCACAAGCTCAGACGTTTGCACTGGGCCAGGGGTCATTTAAAATGGAGTGTGGCAAAATGGAAGACTGTTCTGTGGTCAGATGAGTCACGATTTGAAGTTCTTTATGGAACACTGGGACGCCATGTCATCCGGACCAGAGAGGACAAGGATAGCCCAAGTTGTTATCAACGCTCCGCTCAGAAGCCTGCATCACTGATGGTATGGGGTTGCATGAGCGCTTGTGGCATGGGCAGCTTGCATGTCTGGAAAGGCACCATTAAAGGTTCAGTGTGCAGTTTTTGGTAGAACGCAGCACTTAGGAAAATTTTCATCTGGTAAAGCATTCTGGTCCCTCCCCACTCAGAGCCATATATGGCTCAGCTCGCTCTTGCTGTCGGTGAAATTCAGCTCTGCTTCCGAATGCTCCGCCTCCACTACATTTCCTGTTAGCAGCTGCGATGTTCTGTGATTATCCACAGTATTCCTGGGGGTGTCACTGTAGAAGCGAATGTGCATTGTACTTCCTGTCCGACACCGGAAGTGCCTGTATTCCATAGGCGAGTATGGATCGCGGGTGTTTTTGAAAGTTATTTTCATTCATTTTATCGGAGCAAACACAGCTTTTGTTTAAACGGAACGTTTACTGAAATGTCCTACCGGGGTTCAGGTACCTGCTGTGCTGTTCGCGGCTGCACCAACAACCGGACCAAGCTAAATCTTTGGCTAAAACAACAGTGTTTTCAACACGGACCCAAAACAAAGAAAGAGTGTTCCTGCATCCTACTCTATGGCTGTGTCTGCGCGATCAGGTAACATCTGTAATTTCTTTTTATTCAGGGAGGGTTTATTAATGAGAGTTTTGGATGATTTACTGTCTTAAAATGATATATGTCAGGCGCGACCGGTATCTTTAGCCGAGATAGCTGCTAATAAACCTTAGCCGAGAGGCCGGAGCAAACGCGTTCGCTATTTATGTATTTTTAAATTATGTCTGCGCGATCAGGTAACATATTTTTATTCGGGGAGGGTTTATTAATGAGAGTTTTGGAAGATTTACTGTCTTAAAACGATAGATCTCAGACGCGACCGGTATCTTTAGCCGAGATAGCTGCTAACAAACCTTAGCCGAGAGGCCGGAGCAAACGCGTTCGCTATTTATGTATTTTTAAATTATGTCTGCGCGATCAGGTAACATCTTTTTAGTCGGGGAGGGTTTATTAATGAGAGTTTTGGAAGATTTACTGTCTTAAAACGATAGATCTCAGACGCGACTGGTATCTTTAGCCGAGATAGCTGCTAATAAACCTTAGCCGAGAGGCCGGAGCAAACGCGTTATTTTTAAATTATGTCTGCGCGATCAGGTAACATCTGTAATTTCTTTTTATTTGTCCCTCCTCTTTTAACAAAACGAGTGGTGTTCCCACATTTTTAATGAACTAAAACAACAAAGTTTGGACTGTCTTCAACTGTATTACTCGCATGTAAACAAACGGTGTTTCCGGTCAACCGGAAGTCGTGTGCACATTTCGCGCAAAGCATCATGGGACGTAGGAATACTGTGGATATGTTAATAAAACGTTCTAAAAAATAAAATAAAAACAGGGAGCGCTGGTCCAGCACACCAGAACACCATGAAATCTGCTGAGCCTCTTGCAGCCACGTTGGACATGAGTTTAATTCGCTCGTGACAAAATCATTCATTTCCTGAATGTTTCTGTCATGGCTCAGCGGAGGATGAAGCGATCACTTGACTTTTGGCAAAAAACCAAAAGAAAAGTCCAGATCAGGGACGAAGAAGGGGAATTTAATACATTTGTGTCACATACAAAACAGTTTTGCATCGCTTTGCAATTATTTCAACTAGAACCTGCGCGGTCGCTGCGGGCTGGGACAGGGGGGAGCGTGGGTTAGGAGCGTGAGAAGCTCTGTTTTTATTGGCTGGTTAAAAAACTCTGTTTTTATTGGCTGGTTAACGGCGGGTCACTGTGGCTTTTTTGAAATTCTTATTTACCACCTGGAGAAGCAAGGGGACTATAGTTTTTTTCAGAGATTACTTTGTCTAACATCAGTCTGTCAGGAGATAGTGACAGAGTGAAGAAATCTGTTAAAAATATATTTTCATTTGGGTCTCGGGTGTGCTGCAATGGTTTTACATCTCTGTTGTTAAGAGCACCTGGGACTCAATTTTATATACACTTTAGACATTCATTCATAAACATCTTCATAAAAGTCACATATAGGGAATGGAGTGAGCACTATGGCTATGGGTGGCGGGATGACATCAATCTCGCCCCCATGCCTATGCTCACTCAACATTATGCATCTAGACAATTAGGGCCTGGGTTAGAGTTGGAGTGGAGGGGAAACTGGTATAATGCTAGCCTTTGCTCCTTCTCTTTCCCTTTTAAATACACTTTACAACAACACTCACCAACAGTACATTTGGGGACGGGGGTGTGTGTGTCGGGGTCTTGATTTGTTAATTTCAATTTTATTTATTTATGTATTTATTTATATATTATTTATTTATTTTTCTCTTACCCCCCTGGTTGCCTTGCGGACATTCTGGGGGTGGGCCGTCAGGGGTTGTGCTGGGGTGTGGGGGGGTTCGGGGCCTGCGGGTTCGCCGTGGGCGGGGCTGGCAGTGCGCTCCCTCTGGGGCTGCTTGGACTCGGGTGTCCTGTCCTGTCCTGTCGGCAGGGCGCGGGGTGTGCCGGATCTTGGACGTCTGCTGCTCTCCACCCCAGAATGAATGGGTCTACCTCCTGGGTTTGGATGTGGGCTGCCCCATGTAGGGAGCAGGTACATGTCTTGGACCTAGGGGGTATAGAGTGTGCATCGGGATTATGAATGGAGCGTGTCGTTATTGTTTGTCTTTCTGTGACTGAGGGTGAGGATGAGGGTGGGTCTGAATGAGTGTGTCTGTGTATGAATGTTTAAGTGTCAGGCTGGGACTTGGACTGCCCCCTCTCTGATACTTCTGAGGCTACCCAGTGTCGCGCTCCTGCCACGTGGCCCCCTGGTGGGTGTTCCTCTGCCTACGGGCGTGCTTGGGGCCCTCACTATCTGGGGCTGGGCGCTTGGGCGTTTGTCAGCTCGGCCTGGTGGCTGCCTGGTGGGGCTCGGGTCCTCTGGTCCTGTCAGGTCTGGACCTGAGGGATGGGCGTCCCCGGTGCCCGAGCCTCGGTGACCGGCCCTGGGGCTACGTCGGTGCAGCGGGCTCCGGCGGGGGCCTGTGTATTGTCGCTGTTGACCCCGGGGGGTCATTGTGTGTGGTCCCTGGTGGGGTTCGTCCGGTTCTTCCACTTGGTCGGATCTGGGGAGTGGACGAGTGGCTCGTCCTGTTCGGGTGGTCCTGGGGACTCTGGGCTCGGGGTCCTTCCTGGGGTCTTGGGCTTTGATCGCCCCTTCGTCTGTCTCGGGCTTTGGGGGGACGGGTCTCTGATGCTTCACAGTCGCTACTAAATGTTCTATTGGAGGAACCTTATTCACTTATGCATGCTCACAACCACACACAAATGGATGCAGGGATGTATAGTAGATGTATGTAGATGGGTATATAAATGAATATAAATATATATGTATGTATATTGTATATATATTTGTAGGTATGGGTATGTGTATTTATAGAAATATTTGCAAGGTCATGAATATTATCAGTCTTTATGCTTGTATGTTTCGTTGTTGTGTTCTGTCATGTGCTTTGCAGGATTGTGGACGGAGGTTTGGTGTGTTTGCCTTGTGCTCTTTCTGTGGACAATTGTTGTTTTGTTGTCTCACTTTCTCTTTTCTTTCTTTCTCTCTATTAAAAAAATAAAAAAATAAAAAAAAAAAATACATATTGGAGTGAGAGGATAGCTATAAGGTGTGAAGGGAGGCCATCTATAAATGGAAAAAATAAAAAATAAAAAATAAAAATAGTTTTAAAAAATGGACAGTAAAGAGGCTCATCTGATGAAAAGAGGGAGATTGTTCCACAGTCTTGGAGCATCTACAGAAAAAGCTCTGCCCCCTCTGAAAATCAGAGAAGAAGACCAAATGATGGAAGCTGAGGAAGAAGACAGTAAAGTACTTGGTGTATTATCTCGACAGATAATGAATGATAAGGAAACCTGGTGGTGGAATTGAACCCAGCACCAGAGGGCGTGCTGGCCTGGCCTGCCCATTCGGGT
>JBBPBX010031919.1:21331-34212 GCA_038048925.1 Garcialebias charrua | reverse complement strand
ATGTGCTGATTGATCACCGTTTGGGGATCGAAGCGGACGAAGACCTTCCGAGTGTACAGCTGACAATCTGTGACGAGCAGTCCGGGTTGGTCCCTAAGACTGATGCCTGAGGTGGGTCCAAGGGTCACAACCTCAGCCTGTCCTTCTTGGATGGTTCCCAAGAGGGTGAAGATTACTAGGAGTGATTTCATCGTGATCCTAGGGAGACACAAAAAGATAGGTCTTAGCTTCTTAATAACAAATGGCACGTTAGATCCTGTTGATTTAAACGTTTGTTAAGATTAGTTTTTGGGTGTTAGGCTTAGCGTTTCTAAGATCAAATTGGACAAGGCGACTTATAGGGTGGGAAATACGGTAGTTTAAACCTGATTAGTTTATTTACTAACTTGTGTTTGGACGACCTTATTATCCCATGAAGTCGGTGAGTTTGTGAGATCTTTGTCTTTTGTGGAGTCATTGAACGCCTTGTAAGGTTTGATCTGATTTCGATGTACCCATTTAGCAATTGGCTCTTTGCGGCCTTTGCTGATTTTGATTTCGTAGACGACTGAGGACACTTTGTCTGTTATCAGATGAGGTCCAGTCCACCTGGGCATTAGTTTGCGGGCGAGAGTTCCGGTCTCGGACCCTCCTTTCCCGGTTGCTGGGGCGAACGTATAGTACCAGACTCTGTCTCCCACTTGGAGTTCATTGTGAGAGGCCTTCTGGTCGTAGTACGCCTTACGTCCTTCAGCGGATTTTTCCAGGTTTTTCTGGGCGAAAGCAAAAGTGTTTCTGAGGTGTACATTCAAATCTTTCATGTATTGTTGTGTAGTGTAGGCTGTCGCCATGACGGCGTCGCCTGGTTGGTACAACAGGTGTAGAGGGAGAGTCATTTGTCGACCGGTCATCATCTCGAAGGGAGAGATGCCAGTTGATGTGTGTGGAGTGGCTCTTATGGCCATGAGGACCAGAGGGAGTTTCACATCCCAGTCCTTGTGATTTGCAGCCACGTATTTCTTCAAAATACTCACCACAGTTCTGTTTGCTCTCTCGACTTGGCCTGAAGCCTGTGGGTGGTAGCCGACATGAAAGTTGGCCTTGACGCCTAGCGTCTTCCACAGTTCTTTCATCACTTCACCTGTGAAGTGTGTACCTTGGTCTGAGTTCACCCGAAGGGGAAGTCCAAACCTTGAGAATATATGATTCATTAACAACATAGCAGTAGTTTGTGCTGTGTCGTTAGGAGCTGGTAGGCATTCTACCCATTTGGTAAATGCACAGGTTACCGTGAGAAAATATTTATTTCCTCTAGAGCTCTTAGTGAGTGGTCCAACCCAGTCGATCTGGAGGTCAGACCATGGGAATGCAATGCCTCTACTTTGCAGTGGTGCTCTGTGAAGTGGTCTGGTTGGCTGAAACTGGCCACACACCACGCACCCTTCAATGTAGTCCTTGACATCCTTTTTCATTCCAGGCCAATAGGCAATTTGTTTTAATGCCGTCAGCGTGGCTTTATCTCCTTTGTGTCCTGCGGACGGGAGATCATGGGCATGAACTAACATCACCCCCCTTTGGTCATGGGGAACCACGAACACAGGTGAGGACGTTGGTCCATGAGCGAAAGTTAAGATGCCCTTGATTAGTTTTAGCTGTTTGCGCAGCTGATAGAGGACCTTAAGGTCTGGATCGGAATCCAGGTCGTCTTTAGACGGACTATTTTTGTTCGGATCAGTCAGGTACAGTATCATGGAGTTGATAGCAGGATCCGACTTCTGTAGTCGGATGATGTCTGGGTCAGTCAGTGCAGGTCGTACAGAGACTGCGTTGTCAGCAGGTCTGGCTGCGGCCTGTGCACGTGTGACTGCCATAACCCTGACTGAAGGTTGTGTTGGCAGAGTCTCGATTAACCAGGAGGGGTCGAAGGACCATAGAGGACCTTCGTCGGCTCCTTCTTTGGCTAAGGAGTCTGCAATGTCATTGTAGTGCTTGTCATCGCCTGGGACTCTAGAATGCCCTGGAACTTTCTTCCAGTAGATCTGTAAGTCGTGTGATGTCACCAAGTGATCACACGCTATGAAAAGCTCTTTGTGTTTGACCACTTTTCTGTCGCTTGTTAGGAAACCGTTCAGTTTCCACACAGCAAGGTGACAAGCGAAACTCAAACGAGCATAGTTAGAGTCAGTGCAGATGACTAGCGTCTTGATGGAGCGTTCTACTACCATCTGGAGAGCTATTAGGATTCCGACAATCTCAGCGTACCGAGAAGTCTGAGATCCTAATTTGTAGCTGAAAGTTATCTGCTCTTGGTCTTGGAGGAGGACCCCTCCAACACCTGCTCTGCAGATCTTGTCGCGGAGGAATGAAGATCCATCCACGTACAATGTTGTCATATCTTTGCAGATATTGTCATCAAAGAAGTGGTGATTCGGGTCTTCAGTTACTGGGGGTTTAACCTCAACCGGCGGCTGGGTGGCTGGTACATCTTGTGTACACTTCTGGCAGATTGCCAAGTCCGTCCCCAGATGAGACTTCTTGTTTTGACCATAACGTATGTCTAGGTTAAAACTTTGAAGCGCCATGAGCCACGTTGCAACACGTGAGTTTGTCACCACACCATCTCTGATGCGTTCACTGTTAAGAAAAGTCACTGGCTGGTGTTGTGTTTCCACAACGATCTTCTGTCCACCAATGTAGCCGGAGAAATGTTCTACTGCCCACACTGTGGTCAGTAGAGCTTTCTCACAGTCTGAGAATCTCAACTCGGGGCCTGCCATCGTCTTGCTGGCGTAGGCCACTACACGTTTGTCTCTGTCGTGTATTTGGTACAGACCAGCACTTATGCAACGAGCTGAGAAGCCCACTTCCAAGTAAAGCTCTTTGTTGTAGTCTGGGTAGACTAAACATGGGGCTGACTTGATCCTGTCTATAAGAGCGTCCATTGCCTGCTGCTGTTTGTCAGTCCAGACAAATGGGACGTCTTTCTTTAGGAGTTCAGTCAGTGGCTTTGCAAGGTCTGCATAGTTCTCTATGAACTGGTTCGAGTAGTTACACACGCCAAGAAAACTTTGTAGTTCTTTGAGATTGGTGGGGACCTTGAGATTGTCAAGGCCTTGGGCACGAGTTAAGATGCCATGGTTTGGTTTAAGCCGTTCACGCAGTGTATCGGGAAGCTTGTACAGGAACCTCATAGGCTTCGGCCAACGTTTCTCCGTACGTTTACCTCTTTCTGCGTAATTCAGGTGTGTCACAACTGTCGGCGCAGTCGCTGATGTGTCTGACTGGTCAGACCGCGGTGCGTCACTGTCGTTGTGATGTGTGTCTTCCCACTTCATGACTGAAGAGGTGCTCTTTGAGTCTGTAAGAACTATGTCATCTCTGAGTAGTCCTATACTCAAAAGCTCTTGAACCAAGGTTTCATCGAAAGCTTGGCTGATGGCTGAAGTACCTGTCCCAGAGGACAGTACAGCGTCTGTGGTGTGGGATCCTCGGACCTCCACACAGTCTACTACCTGTGGTAGAGAGTGAGAGTACACCCCCCTTTTGTTGGAGGAGGGGTCCTCAAAATCTGTGACACTGAAATCCAAGTGACTGTCAGCATGTCGCGGACTGCCACTTCCAGGACTCACATGTCCTTGAACCAAGGTTTCATCGAAAGCTTGGCTGATAGCTGAATTACCTGTCCCATAGGACAGTACAGCCTCTTCGGTGTAGGATCCTTGGATCTCAACACCTTTCACTACCTGTGGTAGGTAGTGTTCAGTGAGTGCTGACTGTGTCAGCTCGCAGAGGAGGTTCTCTTGTCGGGCCAGAGTCTGGTCCAACTGTTGAGTCTCTACTGTCTCATCTGTAGTTGAAGGTTCACTTACCGGGCTTGTGACCACGGTTGGGGAGTCCCTCGTGGCCACTGCGGTACCTGCGGTTAGGCAGTCTGTACCACAACGAGGAGGCACTTTTATTGGCAGGGGTTTTCTCACTGTTGCCCACATTTCCTGTTGACCATAATCTATAATCGCTTCAAAACGGTTTATAAAGTCTTGGCCAACCAGAAATGGGAATGAGTCAAGTGTGGACACATACACTGGGTGGTGTAGTGTCGTTTTGCCAATCTGCATGTGAACCATAGCTATGGCTGTTAGGGTTGTTCTCGTCTCTGCGAGACCCTGTAGCGCAATAGCACATTCCTCAAAGGGTATTTGCCCGTCAACACCGTTGGCGGCGGTCCTCAGCTCCTCGAACAGCTTGGCCGACATAATAGTTATATCAGAACTGCCATCCAGGAGGGCTTCACGCTCAAGGACACCTTCCAGTGTGATGGGCAGGTAGGCTTTCTTAGCCACCCCCCTTTGCATAAAGTTACACAGAAACCTCACAGGTCTTTGTCCACGTTTCTGTTCACGTGTGACTCTGGCTGTGTAATCTTGTTTACTGTCAGCATCTTGTTGGCTGTCAGCATCATGACCTTCAGGATGTTGTTGTGTGTCAGCAATTGGTTTGCTGTCAACATCCATGGCAATGTCAGAAGTAGTGTGCGCTGAGTTATTTGTGTGCTCTGAGTCTTTGTGAAAGACAGTGCTACACATCGCTCCAGGTTGGTCAATGTTGATAGTGTCATTATCAATGATAATGCCACTCATTGTAACAGGTTGGTCAAGCACAGTAACATTCAAATCTACTGACAAACTACTTACTTCCTCTGTCTCTTCCGAGCATAGAGGTGTTGGGCCATTGTTTCGGGACATTCGTGACTCCTTGCCTATTTCGAACTGTTCAGTTCGAGGCGCGGGAGGTGCAGTTCCAAGGCTCGGGGCTGTCTGTTGGGACAACGCATAGTTACATGAGTATAGGTCCCCATCCTTCAATTTCTTTTGAAGTCCACCCGCCGATTGACCTTGGTTTTCACCCATCTGGTACGATCTGAACCATTTTGGTTTCTTTCTCCC
Source organism: Garcialebias charrua (assembly GCA_038048925.1). Lineage (NCBI taxonomy): Eukaryota > Metazoa > Chordata > Actinopteri > Cyprinodontiformes > Rivulidae > Garcialebias > Garcialebias charrua. Next base: position 29,290 of record JBBPBX010031919.1, on the reverse strand, counting down.
GCGGATACCCCCACTTTGTGGTTTGTCAGGTTGAAAGGTCTGTTTCTTTTCGCCTTTGTTAGGAGAGGGAGTTGATGAACTTGTCCCTTCTAGCTCCAGCGAGTGGGATTTGACCGCTTCATTCGGGGACACCTGTAAGGGTGTTTTGGCTAGCATGTTAGCTGCAAAGACATCCGCAGCACACTCTACTATTTCATTCAAAGATGTTGCTTCTAAATCACCCCAGGCCAAGTTCCATGGCAACTCGAATCTAACATCAGGGATTAGATTATCCCTGAAAACAGATTTGAAAAGCGTCTGCTCTTCCAGGTCAGGTTCCATCATGTCACCTATATACGCCTTCAAAATTCTGGCAAAGAAAAAATATGGATGTTCATCGTTTCTCTGCAAGACATTTCGGGCAGCTGAGTAGTCACCACACAATGAGAAAGATTTTTCCTCTGTGCAAGGTGCAGGGGGAGCAAGTTCATGGCTCCGGGGTTCCTCTTGGTACCCTCTGATGTATGGGTCTTCTAGAGGCACATACTGTATGAGCCTTGGACGCGTACCGTCTTGAACTTCCATCTTTAACTTGATTTTTTGTGAAAATCAATAAGACAGTTCCAAATTTAATGTGTGCAAATAAATCTTCACTTTTAATGCAGCACTGAGTCAATCAAACTAATCAGCTGTCTGGTATAAGTGTTTCACTGTGTAATAAGTATTTCTATTCATAGGTACCTCCTTCAGGTTTTACCCTCAAATGAATTGTAAAAGTTAAATGCCTTTTTGCAGTGTTAACTTTAAAATATAACTTATTTTTCAACAACAGTTACTAACTAACCCAAGCATGACGTCCGTTTTACTTACTCAAACACTATTTAAAAGATTCGAGATAAATACATTGTTCACACTAAAATGTACCCAGAATGCTGCTCCATTATGCCTTAAAAAGATGTATTGCAGTTTGGCTAAACTGTTTTGCTGTATTTTGACAGTTATCAGGAGTGAAAAATAGATCACCTGTTTATTTTAAATATTTTTTATCTAAAATAAACTGGAGGTGTTTGTGTGCTTAGCATAACATGACAGATGGCATTCCAAATAAAAATCAGTGACTTTTATCAATTTGTTGTCTGTTGACATCCTCAAAGTTGTTCTGCTATCTTTGTTTTGATTTTTTGTGAAAATCAAGTCAGCAGATGCTTTCTGTTTATTTTAAATTTTGTATTTAAAATAAACTGGAGTCATTAATTTTACACAGAAAAACGTTAAAAATGCAATTTTTAACTAAAAGTGTACAGTGTACACCAATTCTGTTTAAAATTCAGAGATGTGAAGAGCTTAATGTGGAAATTCTCTGTTCTCCATCATTTTATTTATTAATTTTATTTAATCTGAAAATCAAATAAAAGATGCTTTTTTGAGTGTTATTTTAAATCTCTTCAGTATTTAAAATGAGCATCAATTGTTCGTCTGTACCTCTGTTATTCAAAAATTCTTTATTTAAAATAAACAGGATTTTTTGTTTGTGTACAGAACAATTTTAAAGCTGGTAATTTCACCATAAAAATGCTGACTTTTTCATGATGTTTTTTTTTTAGAAAACTCATCTATTAACGTCTTTTAACCAACAGGGGGCAGTTTTGAGTCTTAATTTATCACGTGGAGACTGAATTATTTCATTCAGTATTTAACTGAAAAACTACCTTTTAGAGTTAGTTTCTAGTATGTTCGTGATAAACGCTCGAACTGCGGTCTTGTCAGAGACAAATTTATGTTGTTAGACAGTTTAGATGGCTTAAATTGAGTTTTTTAAACTTTTAGTGAAACCACTTTTCACCGTGTGTGTGTGAACTGCGTCTGATTGTCACTCAATGTGCATCAGGAAATGACGACAAGAATGGGCGGGCCAACGCAGCGTGCGTAGCGCGTCACCAGCTTCGTACGTAAGCGAGGCGGAGCTCGCTACAAAATACGTGACGTCAACAAATCAATCACAGCGTATGTAGTTCATTCTACAAGCCTACACGGCGAATGTAGATCCTTACCTTCGACCAATGTCGTGCCGGAAATGACGACAAAATGGGCTGGTCGCAACGGCGTGCGACGTGATTGACAGCTCACAACAGCGAATCAGCGTTCGCCACAAGAGTGATTGACAGCACACAACAGCGAATCAGCGTTCGCTACAAGAGTGATTCACAGCACACAGCACTCGTTTCATCCAATCACAGCTCATAAACAAACATGTAGACACACGTCTTCTTAACGTTAGCTTGCACAGCAGAAAACAATTTCACAGCTCTGTAAAACAACTCAAACGCTACAATTTAACTTCCCAAAATGCTGAAACATGCGGCGCGCACATCTAGACAGGCCAACTTAGTCACGCTCAGTAACCCAGCACTGCAGCTGTTGAACAACACGGACTCTCACGGAGTCACTCAAGGTCGGTTCCGTCCACGTTAAAGGAGCAGAACTCGGGTTTCACGAACCACTAACCGACACGTTCTAACATATATGCTGCTTCGACCTTCTTTAAAATGTAAAAACCACAACAGCAATCTTGTAGATGTTAAATTAGCTTCCAGGCACTATGACTCGGCGGTCATTTCAACAAAGCTCCGTACAGGAGTCTGTGCGAGTGAGCTGGATCGGAACCGAACCAGAACCTCCACAGACTACGGCTGACAAAAACTTCACCTGAATGCTTCCAACAGCGCTTGCAGTGTTGAAACGAATAACAATCCCTCAGCCTCAAATGATAAAAACACGCAGAATCTGCCTGCTTTGAACACTTCCAGCCAAAATTATTATCCTCAGAGTTTAAAACTTGGATCCCTTTATGCAAACATGACGTTACAAGTTCATGACTGAGACCACAGATTTATCAATAAACTTTTAGAAGCCGATACGAGGCCACCAGATGAAGTAAACATGAGGGTAACCACCATATTGTGACTTTAAACACGTACGGTGCCACCCAGATGTAAAGGGGTTAATGAGGGGGTCAGTTTAATACTGACCTCCTTTTTACCTTAATTTACTTATTCAGATTGAATAGTAATTTCACGGATTCTCTTCTTTTTCAGTTTATTCAATATTTCTGTGATCTTTATGATGGATAAATAAACAGAGCCATTAAGTGACAATGGACACGTTAACTTAGTTTGATATGTCAAAGAGACACTATCATTTATTTAAAATAAATCAACTAAATTAACACCATTACACTTGATTGACATGATTTCACTTTCTTTCAATTCAAATACGTCAGCACACTTAAATTTAACACAACAGACTTAAATATTGGATGTTAACATATTTAGTCTGTGGGCTCTTTTAGCTTAAAAATATAGTTTCCAGCTTAGGTTGAGAGGGAAAAGAAATAGGAGGAAAGAATTAAGAAGAACATTATCCTGAGCATGAGACCAGAGTGACACTTCCCATCAGACTTCTGCTAAAATCCAGGTACGTTTTGTAAACAGCTCCTTTACCTTTTGACGACCGCCCGGTAAGAGGGAAGACACCAGCCTTCAGATGCACAGAGTCCTTTAGTCCCAGCACGTCCAAAACTGGTTTTAGTTTACGTTTCAACGTCTCCTGGCTTCCGCGTTGGTCATCAGAGAATATGTCAGCTTCAGGCCTCTGACTTCAAGATAAACTTATTCCAGGAGGGAATAAACAAAGTTTTGAGCTCGGCTTGTTCGAAGTAGACTCATAACAGCCTGTTATCAGTCCTTAGCTGAAGACGCCGGTCGTTAGCTCTTGACCACACGTGTCCAGCTCTTGGGAAAGTTCACATCTCTTTGGAAGTTCCCAGCAACTCACTGAAGCGTTTCAGCACAGCTTAGACTAGTACTTAAGGAAGGACCAGTCGAGGAGTTCATTTGTCTTATCAAACCCAAGGTTAACAAGCAGCAGCAGAGGGAGATTTGTTTAGGAACAGACAGAGAAAGCTGGAGCCTTGTTCAATGAAAAACAACTGATTAAACTGTCTTCTTATTTCTAAACAGAACAGTCCGGTCTCTGTGACCCGAAGGCTTCACCTTTAAACACAGCAGTGAAGACAGTTTAACTCTCACAGAATAACACAGCTTAAAAAGCACACATCATGAAAATGACAAAAGTTATTCTTTTGATCACATTAGAATAAAATCAAAGATAGAAATAGTCTCTTTTGGTGACTATATTTATCAGATTATAGCTAAATGAATGATTATGTAGTAAATGTCTTGCTTTACTGAGTGGTCAGTAAAGGTCATCACTGGACAGTTCGAAAGTACACAGGTGTCTTAAAAGTGGACAAGGTCATGTCCACTACAATTCCATCTGCAAACAGGCTAGGAGGTCTCAGTCTACCGGGGCAGTATCCTGGGTCCAGTGCTATTTACTCAGCCAGCCGAGACCAAATGCTCCTCCGGCTGGATCCTGCAGTCACTGTACCCATGCACGCTTTTCTTTCCACTCACCTATCTCCTCTCAGCCGCTCCGCTGTGCATGCAGCGTAAGAAAATAAAGCACCTACAGCAGGACGCTGCTGCGTCTTCCTGCAGGTTGAGCTGCTCTGTCACTTCCTGCCGCTTAGCAAATGAGTAAAAACTGCAGGCCGTCGTTCGTTCTGCAGAATAACAATGACTTTGTTTTATGAGCACTGCCACAGACATAGACATAAACTAGTCTAATTAACCATTGCATTATTTAGTCATAGCTCTGTCATTTTAAACTGTTAACTAAGTTTATTCAAATGAAGCTATAATAAATAGTGAAACAAAGAGTGTAACAAGTAAAGCCTTGCCAAAAAAAATGTAAATAACAAAAAATAGAAGCCACTCTGCACTGTGTTGTGATGCATTTTGAGTTTACAGAGTTGCTGAGAGAAAAGATGCTCCACTTTAAAGTGACGTGATAGATTAGGGAGGAGTCGCAGCAACAGAATAATTTCCCTGGTGACCAATTTCTGAACACTCAGTAAGCAAAGAAAATCAGCAACAAGCCCACTTGTCAGACGGATCCTTATGTTGGGGTGCAGGAGGACATGCTGACTCACTCCTAATGAGCAGCCAAAGATGGAAATAATAATTGAAACAAGGAATCGCAGGTCACGAGTGTGCACGTACCACTGACTGTCCTAATTAACTCGAGACCTCATACAGAGTAAGCAGACGTAAAGGCACGTATACAAAAGTGCATCATCAGTGGCACGATGTTAGCAGAAAAGACAGATAGGTGCAGCTTAATTTGGTTTGTGCATAGTGGTTGCTTTTTTAAAATTTGTATATTTTAGTTTTTGCAGGCTTTGGAGTTTGTTTCTTTCCTAAAAGATGATAAGACTTTGATGTTTGTCTTTGAAAACTTTGTGACGCAATAAGGGATTTTACTGTCACTGCTTGTCTTCTCCCTATGCAAGCGTGCATTATTAAAGCAGGCACTCTTATAGCAAAGTGCTAGCATTCCCTGCGTGGCCTGTATGCTACCCTGCAAGAGCTAACTTACTGTCAGGGTATTAAGATCAAGAAGGTTTACATGTACTTCTAAAAAAAATAGAATACATGTATTGTGAAAAAGTTCAATGTTTTTGTCAATCATTTCAGAAATTGAAGCTCATATTATATAGATTCATCATGCATAGAGTGAAATATTTAAAGCCTTCATTTATTGTAATTATTATTTTTCATTCAACCTTTATTTACACAGGTTAGTCTCAATGAATCATGATGGACTCATTTTCAAGAGACATGTTTTAGACAAAAGCACCAATAAGGTACACACAAGAATAAACGGCAATAAAATGCAAAGATAGTAAAAAATAAAAACTAGTGTTATGAAACAAAATCCAATCAAGGGACCTTATAAAACAAGGTAAATAAAATACTAAAACGAGGAACATGTTTGCTTTGATTTTTCTATTGAACGTCTTGATTGTTTACAATCCCACCAAAGTGGACAGCTTTGGGTCTTTTTACAAGGTGCTCCACTGATTATGGACATATGGTTGATATGTGATTATGGCTTACAGATGATGAAGACCCAAAGCTCAGCGTCTCAGACAATTAGAACATTGTAATAAAGTCCCATATTGGAAACTTGTGCACGTGGAGTGGTGGTGCAGTGGTTAGATTTTTTTTTTTGCCAAGTCTTTATTTGAGTTAGTTTGCTGTGGAAATGCCTGAAGGAAAGAGTAGCCAATTTTTTTTTAAATAAATTTGGAAACTCATGCACACTGTGCACAGACGAATTCTAGACATGAGCTACAAACATGGCATTCCTCAAGTCCAGCCACTCCTGAACCAGAGATATCAGAAGTGTCCTACCTGGGCTGAGGACTTCAGAAAACCTATTGGACCAGAACCAGCAGAGGACATGGACCCAAACCATCAGTGACTGTGGAAACGTCACTCTGGACTTGAAGCAACGTGACTTCTGGGCCTCTCCACTCTTTCGCCAGACTCTGAGACCTTGATTTCCAAGTGACATGAAAATGTACTTTAATCTGAAAAGAGGATGTTGGACCACTGAGCAACAGTCCAGTTCTTTGTCTCCTCAGCAGGTAAGACGCTTCTGACGTTGTCACTGGTTCAGGAGTGGCTGGACTAGAGGAATGAGACATTTGTAGCTCAGGTCTATGATTCATCAGTGCACAGTGTGCATGAGTGTCCAATATAGAATTTTATCACATTATTCAAATTTTCTTGTACACCGAGTTTTGGGTTTTCATCATGCGTGAGCCATAATCATCAAAATGACAAGTAATAAAGGATTCATACGTTTCACTCTATGTGTTATGAATCTATAAGAGTTTCACTATTGACAATTTTTTTTTACACTTTTTCACAATATTTAATCTTTTTTTTTTTTTTAGAAGTACCGGTACCTGTATTTGCCACTTAGGTGAATACATAAAATGCACATGCACACATTTATTTATTTATTTCATATATGCTGCAAGCAGTTTATGCCAGAAGTTATTGAAACTGTCTCAGCTGTCTCTGGTGCTTTCTGCGTGTTTTGGGTCAGTTCTACACTAGAAGTTGATTTTTGGTGATAAGAACCTACTTTGTGGTGCTGAGTGATGGACAAGAATGTAAACATCTTAAGTGCTTGAAACTTTTAACGCTTCTCCTCACTTTTTGGCAATAAGCACTCTGGAAACGAGTACGGTAAGTGCATTTGTCATGGTGGCGTTTGATCCTGACAGCCTTAAGTGATTATTGGATGTATTTTCAGATTAGTATGATCTTAATGAATGAGCCTGTAAACTAATGAATATGATTTTAATTGATTAAGCTGATGGTTTGCCGTCAGAATGTGGTATCTTAAAAAATGAGACGATCAGGTTGAAGAAGTGACATTGCAGACGTTCAGCTGAAATAGGAAAACTATTTTGGCTGAGGCCGACTGAAAGCACAAAGACATCGTAACTGAAGACTGAATACTTTTTTCCTCCCTATTCTTAGTTGTAATTTGGTACAATTTAAAGCTAACATAATTTCCACTGATATAAATGTTCTTTTTTTGCTTGTTTTTTAATTTATTTTCCATTCAACCTTATTTATACAGGTCAGTCTCATTGAGCCACTGGGACTCATTTACAAGAGAGACCTGTTTTAAACCAACAACACAGATGAAGGTACAGACAACAGTAGACAATCATAAAAGAGCATACAAAATGATAAGTAAATGGAAGAAATTATATAAAAAAAATAAAACAAAAACGCTACATTATAAAGTGATGTAAAATGCTAAAGACAGGAACATATCTGTTGTTTATTTACCATGAACTTAGTAGTTGTTAAAAATCTCTTAGCGAGGTCAAGGTCGGGAGCTTCAGATCTTTTAGCAAGGTGTTCCAGGATACAAGAGCGGAGTAAGAGAAGGTCCTTTTGCAGAGTTTTCAAAAGAGAGATGTGAATCGTCCAAGATACCCAAGTATTTATAAGAATGATTTTCAGAATCTGTTGGAATCCTGGCAAAAAC
>JBBPBX010031919.1:0-18810 GCA_038048925.1 Garcialebias charrua | reverse complement strand
GGTATTGATAGTGATCTTTAATAAGATAAACATATATTTGGTTTGATGGTTCCAGGTGATATTAACCTTTTATCTTACAGTGACACAGCTAAATCACAAAGTTTTTAAATACTGATGAAAGATGCAAAGATAACATAAACGGCATGTGTATTATTATACTGGGAGCTGGATTACTATTCACTCTGTAGTTCCACATTTGCTTTACAGGGATTTGTGGAAGGCGTCTTGTAAATTGCTTCTCTTGGGAACATGCAAGTGAAACAAAAAATGGTAAACAGCCAAAATCCAAAAGTAAACAGTTGTTGTCCTGCAGTGACTGTGCAGACTTGAAATATGCAGACACACACAGTTGATAAGGTCTGAACTCCCCTGCTGCAGATCTCTTCAGTTTGTTGACTTAAAATGATCAGTTTTGTTATGTTTGGCAGTGAATGACAAACAAAATGATGCGCGTGCATTACTTTACATGCTGGTCTTACTAAAAATAACAGTTTGTACTTAGTCGCTATGATCAAAGTTGTTAATCATTTCTCTTTATTCCTTCTTTCAGGCCTTCCCATGTATTTCCACAGGCATTTACGGTAAGTTTGATTTATTTATTTATTATGGTTTTTTTTTGTTTTTTTTTTGTTATGTTTTAACCAAATATGTGTGTGCCCACGTTTGTGTGTCTGCCTCTGGATGAACCACTGGATGAATTTTAATGAAACTCTCAGAAAGTAGTACTTGAATGTGTATCTACCACTGAATCCCTTTTAAAGTCAACTTAATTTAAGATGGCTGCCACAGCTAATAGGCTATATGCCACGGACTTCCTTTCTAGCACTTCCGCATTCATGGGCCAGAGGGCGCACTTCCGGTTCACAGCCACAGAATGGCGATCTTTACACAATCTCTGCAGGACTTTCCGACAGTCAATGTGTACAGAATTATTCAGACCTTTGTCTAAAGCGCACATCTAAGAAAGACAAAGGATTTAAGCTTTATGTGTCCAACTACATAAATAACTCTGAAGGTAAGTCTGTATTTGTTTTCAGTTCACCAAACTGCATCATGTAGGCTAACACAGCTAACATAGTTAACCCTTGCTAAATTGTTGAGTAAACGTGTTTTGTCTGTACATTTCTGATTTAACACAAATGTTAGTTTCAAACAAGGAGGCAGGAGAAGTCAGGGCTGAGTGTTTACAGTCCATGAGGAGCAGCAGAAGCCCCACTGTTTGAGTCAAAGGCACCTGACAGTTCAGTTTCAAACAAGGAGGCAGGAGATTTAGACCAGATTTAGAAACACAAGTTATTTTAATTTAATTATTTTAATTCAAGTTTGTGTACAAAACTTGAGTTGAAGTTAAATATCAGACAATATAAACTCTTTATATTCAACACATGTCTGCTATATGGTTTTGTGAATCTCACTGTTTATAGCAGCTCTTAATAAGAGATGTTTTCTTTCACTGTACAGGACACCGTAGTGATGATGATGAGGAGGGAGCCAGCTGGTCCAGCCTGGATGTTTGTGAGCCGAGATCAAATACAAACAAGTTGCTCCACTGATGACGAAGGACATGTGATCCATGTGGATGGTTGAACAGAAGAGCTGCTTCATCACTTACCTTTGTCTGACTGATTAATGTTTTTAAATCTCCATTAGCTGTCGAGGAAGCTGTGACTTAAAGTCAGAAGCTGTAATGCTATAAACTGTTTAAATCTTGTGCCTCAAACGTTTTCTACAGTAATGTAACATCATCATCAAATTTGTTTTTAATAAACTGGCTAAAATAAAACTGAACTCTAAGCCTGTCTTAAATCAACATACACATTTTTTTGGGTGATAATAAGAAGACAAAGTCAGAATGTTTTGAACATTTTATTTTCTTACAAGTAGTAAGTAGTGTGACTGTAGTGTCAGGGTACAGTAGTCCTGAAGTCTGCAGGTAGATTTTTATGCATCTGCTCTTCAGGTATCGGGTCCTAATTGAGCCGAGTACTGTCAATAAAAAGTTGCAGTGATAATCCGCCTGACCGTGGACTGATGGACACCGTACCGGTCAGCAAGGTCCCGTTGCTTTCATCCAAGGTCAAGGTCATTTAAGAACAGGAAGAACTCAACGGGCTGCAGGATATTGGTTGACGGGGTGGTGTGGATAAATAATCAATAAATAACACTGAACAACTGGTAATAACTAATAATTCAATCTCAATGTCACTACTTGTGCAATAACCTGTCACACAACCTGTGTAATGTTGATTATGTGTAGTGTATATATATATATATATATATATATATATATATATATATATATATATATATATATATATATATATATAACTATGTGCATGTTAGCTTGTACTGTATTACTAGTTTGAAATACTTACAGTAGTTCATTCAAATTCATCCTGCTGCATCATTACTGTATATCCAACCATGTTTACTGTCTCTCTTCAGGACTTTGTGAATATTATAATTACTTTTTCACTTTGCATGCTTTTAGTATAGTTTGATTTTTAGCAAGTCAAATCTGCTCTTCTCATCCTGAGCACTTCATTGTACTGTTAACTCTGTGTTAACCTGTATATGACAAATAAACACAACTTGAACTTGATGGGGAGTTCCTCTCATCTCATTCTTGGTGAACACCGACCATGAATGGCAGAGCAGCGCAGTCATGGGTCAGAAACACATCAGGAGGTCAGATGATGCAAACCTGAAAAAACAAAAAAGTGTTCATATTTACCTACATAACGTAAAAAACCAAACAGAGAACTCTTTATGAGAGTTATGCTTTAAAATAAATAATTACATCTCAGGAAATAAAAGTTTAATTGAAGTGAAACAGTTCTGGTTTCATATTAAAGGAAACTGCAGAGAATATTTCAGAGGTGTAACAGCCCTGAAGTTACTAGGAGTTTACAAACATATTTACAGATTAGAAAACTGTTAAAATCTGAATATTATTTTCAAAGTATGTAGTTACAAACTTTTATTAAATCACTCATCATGACTCCAACATTAAATCTACAAGTGCAGGATGTGGAGTCGAGTCATATTCATGTTTCTTACTGAGCTGCAGCTGTGTTCTCCTCCTCGCTGTCCTCTGCTGCTTCTCTCCCAAAGCCCCGGTCATGGAAGGGACAATTATTCCACTGGAACAATGCAGGTACAGCTCATTTTTAACCACTGTTTGATGCTGGCTCTTGAATATTCTGAGGTTTAAAACGCCGGCTACAACCGAGTGTTAGCTTTAAGGCTAACTCGGTTAGCCACGAACTCTGGCATTAAAATATAAAAAACTAAGCGCTCTATTGTACCTGCTATTCACTGGACACAACGGCACACAACAAATCTCTCTTGTTGTACCAGTAGCTCGCAGATAATTTACCTTTTGTGTCTTTTACATGGTCTAGTTCTAGAAGCTACCGCTAAAAACAACTGCTGTCGACCAGAACCGGAAGTGTAGCGTAGAGCCCAGATTTTAACGGAAGTACGTCACCACTACCCGTGGCATATACCCTATTAACCCTACAAAAATCCTTAGCAGCTTTGAAGCTGTGAATTTTTTACAAATATTGAGTCCTTAGGAACTCTACTAATTGTTTTTTCTATGTATATGAATGTTCTTGTAAAGTGCCCTGAGACAACTTTTTGTGATTTGGTGCTATTTAAATAAACTGAACTGAATTAAATCCTGGTGTTAGTAGCTGATCACCAACACATACTGTATTTTCCACCATAAGCGTTGCACCGCCCTATAAGTCGCATTAGTCCGAATATGTCTAATAAATTGGGAAAATCCATAAATACAATGCTTCGCCATATACGTCGCATCTATTATGCATCATCGCTGACACGTCACATTTGTTACGCCTCACCACTGACAACCTGGAAATGTGGGCCGGAAACGTGGGCCGGTGTTGTGCCAAAAATGGATTGGCTGCCAAATGGCGGCCGCGGGGGCATGCACAGGAGGACTTTAACAAGAATTTAACAAGATTAACACTTAAAAGCAAGTATTTGTTTGCTCAAAATTATAGTAAAGATGCGTCTCAGTCTAACTTTTCCTTAATAAATGCACTTTGACGGTCTAACCAGCTGTATTTTCAAAAGCCAATACGCGGAAACATGAACGCGCAGAGGGTGACTCGCTGTGCATCTCTTCGAAATTTTCTAAGATAACCACCTAAAAACATTTATTTATTAGCTCAACATTATAGTAAAGGTGTGTCTCAGTTGATCTTTTACTTAATAAATGCACTTCACTGGTCAAATTTGTTGCATTTCGCCAGAACGGCGCTGCAAAATGAAGCTGATTTGACGGTTGCTACAGGCAGATGACGATGGCAGCCTATGGCAAGCTGATTGTGTCATTAATAGCCAATTTACGTATTACATCATACAACGACATGCCATACTACTTGAGTGCCATTTAGCAGCTGAAAATGTTAGTGTTCAATATTTTTCAGTTGGAATGAATGAAAACGGTCATATCTCAGCCAAAAATGATATATAAATATGGGAAAAATCTATAAATATGTTGCTTCAGCGTATAAGTCGCAGGGCGTGCAAATTATGCAAAATAACTGTGACTTATAGGGCGAAAAATATGGTACTTTGAGTTGACATATTGCACACGATTATTATTCATAATTTTGCCGTTGACTATTTGAAATAAACTAATGCTTGAGATTTTCATTAATGAAAAGTGCGTTATAAATTAAATTCATTATTATTATTATTATAAACTCTGTATGTACCTCTACAATTGATTGGAACCAACATACAGGTAGTCCCCGATTTACGAGCGAGATCCGTCACAGCGAGGCGCTCGTAAACCGGAAATCTCGTAATTTGGAACGGCCGCCATTTCGCTCGTAAATCCGGAAATCCGCTCGTAAATTGGAACGGTTTTCGCTAGCGCACCTAAAAACACTCTATTTTCATCTAAAAACTACTTTTGAGTGCATAAAAATGATCGGAAACGTGTGTTTATATGCTTAACTTGCTAACTGAAGTGAAAAAACACATGAAAACTCAGTATTTTTTTCGTTTTTTCCAAAAATGTGCAGCTCGTAAGTCTGGAACCTCGCAGATCAGAGCGCTCGTAAATCGGGGACTACCTGTAATTCAAGCCATCTGGCCTTGTGATTCTCAAATATGGTTATAATTAGTCAGTTTTACAGATCTTGAGCTAATATCTGATGTGGTAGTCGCTGAGAGTCATTCGCAGCACATGCTCTGAGCGTGAAATCTCACCGTACGTTTATAACATCATTTCTTTTAAGCACAATGGCTACAAGTTTGTCATTTTTCAACATAAGATGATCTTTTTCCTGAAACTCAAGCGTGAAAGGGAGTGGGTGAAATGCATTCCTTCAAGGTATGCTTCACCTTTAATTTTATGTAATTACTTGCTTCTTTTGCTGTTATTGTTCTCGAACAATATTTACACATTATCTGCATCTATCCTGCAAACATCCATTTAGCGGAGTCCGTACATATGTTGGACATCACATTAAACTGTGAAAAATTTACATTATAGACAAAGACACAGTTTTGACGAAGGTTAACAAAATAAAAAAACCTGAATGTTGCTTTGGCTCTCTCATGGGGCCGAGCTAAATGCGCTGCAAGGCATCGCTGGAAAAGAGTTGCTCGTTGCACTTAAACAAAGTCACTTGCACAAAGTCACTCAAAACACATTAAACATAAACAAAATCAGGAGTCTGGATTCACAGCCATGTTTGATAAAAAGTGTTGATGCTTTGACTGCATAGAAAACTCATATTCCCTTTGCTGAGTATATTTTTTCCAGCATATAGTTTATTTTTGAATTAAATTAGAGTACAGCTCCAATAATCACAGCAGGTGCCAAATGTGTAAAGTATAATTAACATGCTAATTTTTATTGTCTGTAGCTGACAATTAGCAGGAAGCAGTTCCATTAAAGAGTCACAACTTCGACAAACTCGAGCATAAACAAACTGCTTATTTTGTGCAGCAATGTGTTTTGTTGTTGTTGAGCTAAAAGCCGGTGTACGCCACCTCATCATAGTCACACATCTGCAGTTTTTAAAGCATAAAGTAACAAAAGTGGTTCTCATCACTTTGTGGATTATTTAAGACATCGAAAAACAAGATTCAATGCTGGAAATGGAGCAAATATCTTTTTGTTTCTTATTTCCAAAGAGGAGGAACTTGCTTCTGTGCGCAAAATTAAACATAGAATCTGCTCCTGTGTGTTCAGGGGTGGATTTGTTTTATGTTACATTTGTGCAAGTTCACAAAATGTTACAGTTCACTTTTTATTTGCCCATCGAAAAACGGGACGTATTAGTCTCTGTACATAAACCTTCTCTTGTCCCACCGTAACTTCTGATCCGCTCAAGATAATCTGATGAAACTTGATCCACTTCAGTTCAATTCAGTTTATTTATATAGCACCAAGTCACAACAGAAGTCATCTCAGGACACTGAACAGAAACATTCATATACATAAAAAATAAATTAATAACATTATTTATTTGAGGAGCAGACTGCTTTGAGTCTAACTTCTTCGCACTCTCATTCCAAGCAAGCATGAAGGTGACAGTGGAAAGGAAAAACTCCCTCGTGAGGAAGAAACCTTTAGCAGAAACAGGCTCAGGACAAGTGGCCATCTGCTTTGACTGACTGGGTTTGGTAGGAACAGATACACAATGGCAGGTCCAGAATCACATGTTGATAGAAATAATATCCAATATAAAATATTCCTTTTTTTTTTAAATAGGTCAATTTGTCCTCCAGTAGTCTAAGCATAACAAATCAACCCTAACTATAGGATTTATCAAAAAGGAAAGTCTTAAAACTGGACAACGTGTCAGCCTCACAAACAGAAACTGGAAGTTGGTTCCACAAGAGAGGAGCCTGAGAACTGAAAGATCTTCCTCCTATTCTGCTTTTGGAAACTCTAGGAAACACGAGTAAGCCTGCAGTCTGAGAGTAAAGTGCTCTGTTAGGAAAATATGGACCAATAAGATCTTGAATATAAGATGGAGCTAGGTTGTTGGGGGCTTTGTAGGTTAGAAGTAAGATTTTGAATTCAATTCTGAATTTGACAGGGAGCCAACACACTTCTGCAACATCATTAGTTGGAGTGTCACACACTCTTCTCATCACCCCAGCTCTAATGTCAAGGTCACAAATCAAGGTCAAATATTACACAAGTTATTTGCTTACCGAGCCATTGCTGTAAAATGGTGTGTCAATGAGTTTATAATGTGGCGTATGCAGTGCTCTTGTTTTAGTTATATTTTCTTTTATGCAAATCAGATTCTATTTGCTGTGTCTTGAGATACATCAGTGCTGGGTTGAGATTTATTTATTTGCAGTATAAAACCTAATTTTGCTTGCAACTTTGTTAGTGCGGGTGTGAAAGTTTATTTTTCACTACAGCTTGTTTTTGGTTTAACAAGGTCTCTTCAAACATTGATGGTGTAAATGAGCACAGCCACATCTAAGATGTTTTGAGTGTGCTTTTAAGTACCTGATAGGAACATGTGTATGAAGGCATTTCAAGCTGTTTTGCAAACTGAAAATTAGGTATGATAACATTTTTTTCTCAGAATTTACCATTAGGTAGACACATGGCTTTGCCTAAGTAGTTTTTGTTTCTAACCAGTTGCTGCCCATCGTGAAGAAAATGTCTAACTGTTATTGAATAACGGTCAAAAACCATTGACAGTTGTGTACCTGATATGTGGTTTGCAGAGAATTTTGGCTACATGTGCTTTTTGGATCCAAACGGAAAATAGCAAGATGCAAAAGTAACCTTGTGCTCCTCTTTCCTCTAGAAAGAAATTCAACAAGGCTATCTACTAAAATAAAATAAGTTGGGGAAAATGTATAAAAACAATCTCAAAGCATATATGAGATCATGTAAGCAAGAATGAGTGAATATACAGTATATTAATAGTAAATTCCTTGTACCGTACAGGGTTTAAGTTGTCTCTTTTTAATCACGTGGGTGAAGCAATGATGTTTTTTGCTTTTATCTGTGTACCTGCATATGTTATTTGTCTAGTTGTTAGCAAAATATCCTTAACCATTAAATGGGTTTTTGAAGCTTGGAAACCAATTATTAAGTGTAATAATTTAATGAAAGTAATCATTTGTTACGACCCGTAAAGGCCCAAACATACAAAGTGGACACTGGACACAGAAAAAGTATTAAAACAAATTTTATTAAACTAAAATAAAGTACTCCAGGCTGGCAAGGTCCTCCCAGGCTTCTCCCACCAGGACTGGAGCGTCCTCGTCTGGTTCAGCATCCAAAAGAAAAACAAAATAATAAAAAGTTCAAAGAAATGGTGGACCGGTGAGTCTGGCCAAAAAGAATAAAACGCCACCCAGGCAAACCCAACCCTGTACAGGGTCGTCGTGTCTCCCTAGGTGACGATCTACCTTACAAAAGTCCCTCTCCACAAACAAAAGGCAAAAATAGGACTACCAACACTCACGTAGTCAAAAGTACAACTAGAAAGAAAAAAGAAAAAGGGTAACAGTCCTTCATTGTTAACCCTAGCTGTCCCCCTCCTGGACAACTGCCCAAACACTGCCCTCAGTGTCTTCAACAATCGACTTAATTAAGCCTCATAGGCATAAACACAGGTACACACCTCCTAAGTCAAAAGACTAAGCTTCAGTCAGCACTTAAGGTGTCTTAAACCACACAGAACTCTAATTAACAATCAGAGTCATTTTTAAGAGCTCAAACAGCTCAATTACTACTCCCCCTGGAGCAAACTCACAAACAAATGGAGAAGGTGGAGCTCTCCCCAATGTTTGTACACCTCACAGCACCAAGGTTGTCAATCATCACTCAGCTTTATCTTAAATGTATCTTCAGCTGGTTCTTACAAACCTTAGCTGACTTCAATTGACGACCACTTGCTTTAAACAAGCTTACACTAGCTTTCACTAGCCTCCACTAGCTTACTCTAGCTTCACACAACTCTAGTAAGCACTAGAGCTATTACAAGAGCACCCTTTCTCTACATGAGCTGTTTAAACAGCCCCAAACTTCAAGAGCTTTAGCTCAACACAAACTCCACATGAGAGCTCAACACTCAGTGATCAGAGTGGGTGGAGAACACTCATGAACACACATATACATGCAGCATACAACTGCCTTGATCAAAACTTGATTTACCTTCAGAAAGATTACAAGTTGTTCCAACAAGCCCCTTGCTTGCGTCCACCAACCTCAGCTGACATTCAACACTCCACACTTGCTCTCACAAGCTCCACTTGCTCTCAGCAAGGCTCCACACTCTTCAAACCACAGCCTAAAGTTTTATAGGCAGGATCTGTAGTTTGGCAGCAGCTCTGCATAATCAAGCCCGATTATGACAAGCTGAGTAAAAAAAAAAATGCTGCAGTAGGTTGCTGCTGTTTGTTTAGCAGACTGCAGCCAATCCAAACAAAACAATGATGTTTTAAAAAACTGTCTTACCTCTAGGGTACATAACATCATTAAACATCCATCGACAACTGCTTAACTTCTTGAGTCAGTTAACTGAACTTAGAATATACAAAAATGGCTGCAACTCCACTTTGCAGATTATATTAAGCTAACATTTAGTCTGGTAGTAGTTGAGCATTGTCCCCAAAACATACTGTGAGTGTGGCCTGTTGTAAAACATTTTGGCTTAACTCCTTGGCATAAACTGTTGGATTCAACCCTGTTTGTTTGGGTGGATTTCAATTAAATTATTGGCAAGTAGTTATTTGCTGAAAATCTCAGCTGATTATATTTTATAATTAACCAGATTCAAAATGGCTAGCCAAGCTAATTAGCATAAGTTGTTACACCTCAGTGTAATTTATAGTTAATGAGCTAATCTGTGGAGTGGTAGTAGCTGAGAGTTATTCACAACACATACTCTGAGTGCTAACAGATCATGCGAGGTGTTGCCATCTTGCGTAACTGCCATTGCTCAAAATATGATGATATCAGTTTAAAACTCTGGTATGTCTAGACGTGAGTGATGCAGTTAAATAATTTTACAATTACTGTATTATTGTTTTTCTGTCCTTGACTTGTAAGTAGTTGTTCAAAATAAGAAAAGAAGAAAATAAATAATAATTCATGTCACTGGGGAGCAACGCAAAACCCTCCATCCACAGACAGAGAGATCCTACATCTGCTTGAGATGGCTATTTTCTCTAAATAGTCATAACAAAGTGAAGCAATTTTCCAAGCTAAGCCCTCACCCTTCCTCCTTTATTAAAGCAGCACCATAACTAACTGGCAGCTGTCACCGAGGGACACTGAATTACTAAACGCAAAGGAGCACTGATTACACAGCCTGACAGACTTTGGCAGTGTTCATTAAACCAGCTGAAAGTTCCCTGAATGTAAATAGCTACAAGATGTTCCAGGCTGCCATGCATCCAAATGCAGTGTTATTTATACTTGCTAGCCAAGACCGGTAGAGAAAGTGATACAATAGGTAGAATAGTTTCTTCAAAGGGGTTCTTGAATCTTTTCAGCGTAGTTGTTTCCTTTCCTGGCTATGCACACATCTAAAATAAGAACAATTACAGAAGCGTTATTAATATTTCTGGTTGCTAGTCCATTGTGTTTCTCACATATGCTAGTTTTTAATTCCAAAAGTACAATAAAATGTGTATTGTTTCTAATGATCAGTGAAATAGAATGCCAAAAGATGGTTTTAATATTTGTGGGGTAAAGTAGCTTCACTCTTTGAAGGGCTTTGTAGTGTGTGCAGGAAGAACAGGATGGTAGTTTGTACTGCACACTGCTGCTGCTGATGAGGCTACAACTTATCGCTGTTTATTGTGCTAGCGTGTGCTGCATCACCAGTGGGAGCCCCCCCACACATCAAAGGGATAGTCTGTGTGCAAAGCCAGGCATGCAGTGGTGGGGAGGAATTAAACAGCCTGTTCAATAAATAAACAGCTTAGCGCTTCCCATAACTGCATCTCCACAGAACAATACAGCTGATTAAGACTAAAGATCTTCACACAGCAGAGGGCAAATAGAGGAGGGACTTGGAAAAGAGCTAAAGCACACAGCATTACAAAGGTATGATGTTGTTCTCTGGCTCCTCACTGCGCCCCCAGAGTCCTGCTATATTCTGAAAGAGGCCCTGCTCTCTTGTCAGGAGGTTTGACATTTAATGTACATTTTAGATAACCTTTAAGGTCAGCTTCCATCTCAGCAATGTAAACAAAAGCTTTTTAGAGTGCGAGTCACATCCTCCTCATCTTTCTCTGCGTATGTTCTTTTTTTTTATCTGCCTCTGAAGAATGCACAGAGCTATAACTGTCCTTTTATAAATACGAGAGTCAAAAGAAACAACTGATACACGTGTGATTGTCTCATTTATACACTTGAAATGGGGCTGAAAAGAAAATCCTGTTTCCTCTACATTTTGACAGAGAGAAATTTGGAACAAGCTATCCAAGGCCATTGTGTGATGAGAAAAATGGAATTGTCAGGAAAGCTAATGCTAATTGACACTCTCTGTCACGCCTCCATATTCCAGAGGACTCCGTCAGCACTGACAGATGATGGCAGTACAGGGAGGTTGGGTGTAGTAAGGGAGCGCAGGTCGTACCTTAGACGCTTGGAAAGAAAAATGAGGGCTCACACTGCGCTGACAGTCCAATCCCTCAGTCCGGCCCATTAGCCACAACAGAATTTCTGCACAGATAGTGTGTCGGAGGTACCACCCATAAACAAACTGGTGCCCACGGTGGGCCACGAGGTCACCCAGCATGATAGAGGTTATTAAGTGCCGCTTCTGTTTGTACATCAATCACAGCCGTACAAGTCGGGTTTAAATGGATTATTCCTTCCAAGGAGAAGACACCTCTCAACGTCTCACAGCATAAGCGCCAAGAGTCCAACTGCCTCGACTTACAGAGGTCATGTTTTCTTTCAGTGCCCCTTTATTTTCTGTCCTCCCACTAATACATTTTCATGTCTCTTGTGATTTTTTTTCCCCTCGACACATCTTTCTCACGCACATTTATTAGACACACAAGGATAACCACATGCATAGAAAATCCCATTTTAGGATGCGCTGTGGACAGTTTGCCTTGTAGAGGTCACATCTGACCTGGCACCAACAGCACATTTTTCAGCAGCCTTGTAAATATATGTGCAATTTAGAAGATGCCGGCTAAGATAAATCTTTGCATGAAGCAGGAAACTCATTGGTGTGTTGTGAAAGGAAGGACATGAAGAATATGTCTACTGTTAGTTTGACAGATATCCTTGCAGGCATTCATTTATAACACTATCAAAACAATCACAGGTGCTCTGCACAGCTTTGCTGCTACCGGTACTCTTCGGTGAACAAATATTTCCCTGTTTACTGCTAACCTCCCACCTTTGGCACATCTGTCTCTGTGACAAATCTGAAGTTTGTTGACAAAGGGGTTTCAGAACCGACTGGTGGCTAGAGGAGATATGCGGATGTAATCCACCCAAGCTCTACCGGTATGTCCACACTGCTGCACTGTCCGGATCAAAGAGGTCGGACAGCAAAGTTTTTTTTTTCCCTCTAGCCAGCATCATGCTCTGGTTCTCTTCATCCCCTTCTAGGATTAGAAAGCTTGGAGACATTCATGACACCTTATCTCTTAACAGTGATGGCTTGCAGCTAGCTTGCTAGAGATGGCCTGGGAAAGTTACTCCTTTTCTTAAAACCTTGGATTAACCACATGGAGCTTATTCCAGCTGAGATGGGAATTTCAAGGTACATTGGAGCAATATTCTGTATCAGTGGGCAGCAGAGTGTGTGCACAGAGGGAACAGGAACTCTAGCCTATTTAACTGAGTCACCCAATGGGTTTTGTGCTAAGCACTTGCTTTGCTCTACCATTTTTATGGGTGACAAACCAAATGTAAAAATACATCTCACCCACAGAACAATACATTTTGACTTGAGTAAAAATTGGTTGCCCACTTCCCTTTTGCATAGTGTTTAGTCTTAGGGATGGTTTTTAAAAGTAAATTAGCAAGAGCTTATTTTAGCATTTAGGACAAGCCTGACTTCACCTTTGTGGAATGCTTCCAAGGAAGGTTATCATCTCTTGGGCCATAGAGACTGCTTTCTGTCTTTCCCCCCTTTTTTTTCTGCCTCTCTTCCTCATGAAGCAGCTTCCCATCTCTCTTTGTCTCTGTAACCTTCTGTGAGCTGCAAAGTCGGTCACAGCCCTCCTGTCGTGCTCCAGTGTTGGTGTAGAAGCTGCTCCAGGCTATTTGACACCCACGCTTTGGCGTATAGAGACCTGGGGCGCTACTCTGTCCTCCACCCTGGGTCAACTCGCCTCTCCTCTGAGCCCTGATGGGGTGACAACCCTGTTTCCCAACTCGCTTTCCAGATGAACATGCAGCACTGTGGCCCTCAACTAGAGCAGCCTATGACTGTAGTGCCTTCAGGTAATACTGCCTAAACCACAACCAACGAATCAGCATTGTTGTACATTGATTACTCAGTGCACTGCCTGTTCATTATACTAAGGGGTTTCACAAAGGAAAGGCAATAATTATTTCAGTGCTTAGATTTGCTATATTACAAATAAAATAATAGAAATCATGTCAAACTTTAATGAAAAGTTTTCCAAAGCATCCAAATAACAGCGTTTTTAGTTTCAGGTAAAACTGTATTGACCCCTGATGTAAAGTTGCTTTGTTACAGTTGCTCAAGCAGCTGTCAAAAAGGTCAGATAAAAAATAAAAATAAAACTGCAATTATCATAGCAGTAATAATAACTGACTGAATGAGAATCAAATGATACAAGGCCTAATTTGTGAGTTAAAATTATATGTTAGCATACTATTTAAACTTCTAGTCAAAATGACAAGAGTTGACACACAAACTTGATCAACTACAACTGTAAAGTGAAGTGAAACCAGTAGCACACGTTGTCTCTTAAGAGGAGGACAAATATATGCTTGGAATTTTTTGGGGAAAAAAGAACAAATGTGTTATTTGCAACTGGTGCCTACCAATGTGAACCATGAGTCATGACTATAAGAACTAGGCCTTCAGTTAGGATGTGATAATGTAACATCCTATTAAATCTTAACATCATTCAACATGACACAGACTCACAGTGCATTTACAGTGCTTTACTTTCAATTCAGTTAATTTTAAATTCACTTTATTTCTATAGCATCAAGTCATGGTAAATGTTAAATTGAGCTTACTTATATAGCGCTTTCCAGCCCCCTTTGAGGGGCCCCAAAGCGCTTCACAGTACCAACCATCCACCCATTCATACACACATTCATACACCGGTAGCGGTAGACTGCCTTGCAAAGCGCTGCCTGTCCTACCGGGAGCAACTCGGGGTTAAGTGTCTTGCCCAGGGACACAACGATGTATGCCGTGACCTGGTTTCATGACCTAAGTCGTTTCAGTGCACTGTACAAAAGCATTCACATGCATTATAAAAGCCAGTTTTTAAGTTATCTATCTGAAGAAGCCAGCAAATGATGTCTGAATCTTCACTTTGTCACAGTCTCCCATCCTGAGCAAGCACAAAGGCAACAGTGGAAAGGAAAAACTCCCTTTTAACAGGAAGAAACCTCCAGCAGAACCAGGCTCAGGACAGGCGGCCATCTGCTTCGACCGGCTGAGTTTGAGTGGACAGGAAGGAGAAACAGACAAGCATAGATTGATAGATCCAGGTGTATGTGGTCAATTTGTCCTCCAGCAGTCTAAGCCTATAGCAGCAAAACTAAGGGATAGCTTTGGAAACCCAAGCTGACACTAAATATAGGATATATCAAAAAGGAAGATTTAAGCCTACCCTTAAAAATAGACGATGTGTCAGTCTCACAGACAGAAACTTGAAGATCTGCATCCCATTCTACTTTTGGAAACTCTAGAAACTACAAGTAAACCTGCAGTCTAAGAGTGAAGTGTTATTTACAAAGAAAGTAAGGAATAATAAGATATGGAGTTAGGTTATTGAGAGTGTTGGATGTTAGAAGTAAGATTTTGAATTATATTCTGAATTTGACAGGAGTCAGTGGAGAGAAGCTAAAACTGGAGAAACGTTATCTCTCCTACAAACTCTCATTACAACTCTGGTAGCAGCATTTCGGATCAACTGAAGTCTTAAAAAATGAAATAAAATTTGGGCACCCATATAATAAACAATTTCAATATGTCAGCTTTGGTGTGATAAAAGCATGGACCAGTTTGTCTGCATAATTTTTGGACACAATGTTTCCAATTTTAGAGATTTTATGCAGGTGGAGGAAACCATGGTAACTTTTTTTAATGTGTGTGCTAAAATAACACCAAGGTCTTTTACATTAGAACTGAAGGCCAAATTAGTGCCATCCAGAAGATGTGAAAGGCTGCAAATAAGGGTCATCCAAGTTTTTATGTCTTCAAGACATGCTGTGTTCTAAGTAACTTATAGGATTCATCAGGTTTTATGGATAAATATAACTGTGTATCATCAGCATAACAATGGACATTTTTCCCCATGCTGTTTCATAACTTCACCTAATGAATGCAGATAAAAACTAAAGAACATTTGTCCATGCAATGAACCCTGAGGAGCTCCATGACTAACTTCGGTGTATGAAGAAGATTCATTATTTACCTTTACAATCTGGAATAATTTCTACTTTCATTTTTTGCAATTCAGTAACTCTGTGACAAAAAGTGTTTTTTTTACTCCTATTGTCCATAAAATACAACAACCTGATCATAAATGCCAACCCAAGATTAAACAGAACCAAGAAGGGCAACCCATCTGTGCACATAATCTAACAAAGTCTACCCATTTCTGTCCCAAGATTACCGTATTTTTCGGATTATAGGTCGCACCAGAATATAGGTCGCAGTGTCCAATTATTGCCAAAAAATTGGAAAAATCCATAAATAGGTCGCACCGGTTTATAGGTTGCACCTACGTCACCGCTGACGTGCCGCGTGACCGCTGAGTCAACCCGGCAATATGGACAGAGTGTTTAGCTCTGCTGCTAATTTAACAGAAGCTAAACACGAGACGAGTCAGTCTCTGAAAACACGAATAAAAAAATTGAATCTCATGTCAAATGTTTTCTCCAGGACATAGTTAAGTACATTGGAGCCTTATAATTACTCTAAGCAGAAATAAATATACACTGATTTTGTTTTGAAGCTATTTATAAGCAAACAGAAGTAAAACCAGAAGCTAACACGAGACGAGTCCGTCTCTGAAAACACGAATAAAAAATCGAATATCATGTCAAATGATTCATCCAGGACATAGTTAAGTACATTGGAGCCTTATAATTACTCTGTAAGCAGAAATAAATATACACCGAGTGGTTTTGAAGCTATTTATAACGTAAATAGAAGCTAAACACGAGACGAGTCCGCCACAAATAAAAAATCAAATTTTATGTCAAATGTTTTCTCGAGACCATAGTAACGTACATTAAAGCCTTATAATTGCACTCTGTAAGGCGAAAAAATATACAGGTAACCCCCGATCTACGAACGAGTTTGGGACCTAAGAACCGTTCGCAGCTCGATCCGTTCGTAGGTAGGGGGTGAAAATTATAATTTAAAAAAAATTCATTCATTCATTCATTCATTCAACCTTTATTTATCATGCTAACGGAGCGCGCGCACACATTTAAGCATGTACAGTAGTGTACTGTAATGTTAAACATTGCTATTCACATTTACAGAATAAATAAAAATATATTTTCTTACTTTGAGATGGTCATAGCCGACATCTTAGGTTGCCATGCGTTGTTGTTATCAGGCCGAGCAGCGCGACGAGCAAACCACGGGAGCTGCTCGAGGCCTGTGTTAGCTCTCGAGGCCTGTGTTAGCTTCTGCTAGCCAGGCCATGAGCTGGTGTTGGAGCGGCGGTGCGGCCCAATCGGCCATCAATCTGCAGTTGCTTCTCCGCCTGAGACGTCCACAGAGCTCACAGAGCGATTCCAGATAGTAATTAATCCATATGAGGCAATCCTGATCAACAAGTCTTCCAAACCTTGCTGCCAGCCGTGACTAACCCTAAGATGGCTGGCCTCCGGTGACTGGCGACCTTCTTCCTGTTATGACCGACCTTCTTCCTGTTATGACCGGAAGTTGCACAAAATGATCAGAAATGATCATTTTTTATCATAATTATTATTTATAAAGCCTTTAAAACAACCACAGCTGCAACAAAGTGATGTACACATGAAATTAAGAACATTTAAACACAAAAAAATAATAAAAAAATAAATAAATTTTATTTATTTTTTTTAATACAATAATTTCATATTTTTATTAAATATGATACGTTCGTAGGTCCCGTGGTTCACAGGTCGATGGGGTCGTAGGTCGGGGGTTTGCTGTACACAGATTGGTTTCGAAGCTATTTATAACAAACAGAAATACAACCACAAGCTAAAAGAAGCTATGCTAATAAAATATCTTTTTTTATTTATTTATCTCAAACATCTAATAAAAATACTCACTTGTAAACGTGCACACTGTGATTCCATTCTGTAAGTTTCAGAAAAATCCGCTGAGTGGTTCTTGACTTATCTTGCAAACAAACAGCAAACAAACAGAGCTAAAAGGAGCTACATCCAGACCAGGAGGCCGACAGAGTCAGTCCGAGCAGAGGAGCTTTTTTTCGGACACATTGGCTGTGTCTCAATTCAGGGGCTGCATCCCCATGAGTGCGCATTTGTCGGCCACATACGTCATTGCCCCGCGCGGAGGACTGTCCCAATTCGAAGACTCCTCCTCATGCGGCCGAGGAATGCGGCCTACTTCCTGCCGAAATCGAAGGATGCATTCGTGGAACCTTCAAGACGGAGGCTATCCCAGAATTCATAGCGCCAGCAGAGATTTCGCGGGGGGGTGGGACTTTCTGCGTGCAGGGTCGGGGCTGCTGCGTGTTGTTGAGTCATCAGCTCGTTCTGACAACAACCTCAGCGCGAATATTCATTCAACCTTTATTTAGTCATCTCAAACAACCTCAGCGCAAATATATCTCATTAAAATTTAACTACAGAAACGACAAAAAAAAAACGTGTTAGCTGAATATATATTAGTGTTTCTGAGTTTACTGTTTTTGAAGAACTGATTACAAATCAGATTATTTTACACGTGCATAGCAAGGATTTTCCAAGGGGCGATCTGTTAAAACTCAGAGTGGACCTATGAAAAGCAAGTTGTCCAGTAGCTCAACTGGTTAATCATCCCACGATTGGCGCAGAGATACTTTTCTCGAAGCTGGTTCGAATCTCACTCGGTACGGTTAAAACTTATTTTACGTTTGTCTTTTATTGGATAAAAAAAAGAAGGAGTTTCACAAACTCCTTCTTTTTAATCTCAGTCCTCATTTTTTTATCCAATAAAAGACAAACGTAAAATAAGTTTAAACCGTACCGAGTGAGATTCGAACCAGCTTCGAGAAAAGTATCTCTGCACCATTCGTGGGATGCTTAACAAGTTGAGCTACTGAACAACTTGCTTTTCATAGGTCCACTCTGGATTTTAACAGATCGCCCCTCGTTCTTAACAAACAGTAAACTCAGAAACACTATACAGTATATACATGTATTCAGCTTAGTAATATATT
This sequence comes from Garcialebias charrua, assembly GCA_038048925.1. Lineage (NCBI taxonomy): Eukaryota > Metazoa > Chordata > Actinopteri > Cyprinodontiformes > Rivulidae > Garcialebias > Garcialebias charrua. The sequence goes on along the minus strand of JBBPBX010031919.1, from coordinate 201 downwards.
TTAGCGGCGTCCCTTCTCTTTCCACACACACCAAGCGCGCACACAAGAACTTCCCACCCATTTCAAGAGAACGCCCCACCCACTTCAATGCCGGCTCTCCGGAAGGCTAGACCGTCCCATTTCAGCAGTTTCGCTCAGCCCACTCTCCAAGTTCTCTTCCACATGTTCCCTGTTCTCACCACAGATCACAATGTCATCTGC
>JBBPBX010031918.1:0-34212 GCA_038048925.1 Garcialebias charrua | reverse complement strand
TTTCTCTTGCATTTGTTGTTGGATGTAACTGGGACCTCGTGTACATAATCTCGTTTTCATCACATGTACCACATGCGGTGCAAATGACAATAAAGACTCTCTGACTCTGACTCTGACATCATTATGACTGTTTGATAGGATCAAGTCAGTCTAACCATAATAAACATCTCGATTCACGAGTGAACAAAGTGTGAAAATCACAGAAACGTCACAAACGCAGGTCTGAGAAACAAGTGGTGTGCCAATGTCCCCCGTCGCCGAGGGATCTGAATAGTGCATGTTTGTCATTTTGAGGATAAGTGGTTTTTTTTTCTGGACTGGAAATGATTGGGGTTGAAAATAAAACCTTGATGTTTTTGATGCAAAATATTAAAGAGAGTAGGAGTTACACTGTGGAAAAGAACAGTTTGTTTGTTTGTTTGTTTGTTTGTTTGTTTGTTTGTTTGTTTGTTTGTTTGTTTGTTTTGCTTGTCCCATAGAGTGACAAATCTTGGTGAGTGGAGAGAGCAATTCTATTCACCATCAAATGCAATGGTGGAACCAGGGGTTGGCCAACGGTGGCCTTGGTCACCATAGATTTAGCTTAGGTCACTCCACCAGTCACCCCAATCTTTTGAGGAAACTTAACTTTTGAGCAGTATAACGCCAAAATTACACCACACGCGTCACGGCTCCGCCCCGCTCCGGTCCGACCTCCGCAGCAAATACGCACCCATTATAATCAATGACAGAATTTACACTGGCTCCTACTAGGAGCGGCGCATGCAGGCGGACCTGAGCTGAGCGGAGGTGGTGGAAATTGGAGTTTGAGACGCTCAGCTGCGACCTGCGGAGCGGAGCGGACCGTATGTAATGTAATTTTGGCGTAAAAACTAGAATGCACAGTTTCCTCAAATGGTCTTTCTTCCACCTATGCAGCCACACACCATGATGGAAGGCAGCATGTTGCTTATTTTCCGAGTTGTCCATGGTTATATACTTGGCAGCAGCCATCTTGGATTTAGACCTGGCAACCCTATTTTCCAAAGGAACATTTCTTACGCGTAGATGTTTCCACGTATCAAAACGGAAATTGATAACTCACTTTTTTTTCAAGCTATCATTCTCACAACATGCACAGACGGTATTTCCAATTCCTGCTGTTCATTCAGCAACAGGAAGAACAAAGGAGAGCTGTGCTGGTAAAAGTTCAATCCTCTCTTCCTAGTGCCAAATAAAAGCTGTGTATTTTATGCTAACAATATGTATTTATTATGAAAATATAGTTTTTTTTTCTGTTTAAGGTTTATTAGGTATCTTGGAGATGAATGAGTTTTAACGTTCACTGCTTAATTTAGAAAGGTGACCAAGTGAGAGGCAGAACTACAGAGTCTCCATCCCTCATTTTCTTTTCTTTTCTTTTCTGTTAGTCGATTTTATTTCTCTGATCAAAAGTCCCTCGGGTTTTCTAAAGATCTCAAAGTTTTTGTAAAATTTTGGACCAATACCTGAAAATTTTAGAAGAGATGATTCATCCTGGCTGCTGAAAGCCTCAGTACAGAGGATGAACCAACCAGCATTGTGTCTACACAAAACTGACAGCTTACAACAAAACTAACTTAAAGGCAGATCTTTAGGCTTTTTGTTATCAGCAGCCTGACAGAGAAACATGATTTGTTACCATTTCTTTTTCTGACTCTATAAAAACACTCAAGTAGCACAGTTAAAGTCATAAAGTAGCAATTTTGCACCAAAAAGCTGCAGCTGTCAGCCTCTCAGGTCAAGCTTCAGATCTCTGGGGTTTTCTCTGACATGACTTTCATATACAGTACTGTTAATCAGACTCCTTTTCTTTTGTCCTCTTACCTTTTGTTCACTTGGCTCATTTCTTAAAGTAACTGCACAGTCAGGCTGTGGTTGGGCACTAAGACTGGACACAAAAAATGAGTGGTAAAGGTGGCCAGAGGAAAACTTAAACTGAAAGACCTTCAGAAAGATGAAAACATATTAATCAAGACCAGTTTACAAGATTACAAGAATCTCTGGCTGCGAGAAAAATATGATCAAAAGAACAATTTTTTAAGAAATTATACAAAGATAGATATAGATAGATAGATAGATAGATAGATAGATAGATAGATAGATAGATAGATAGATAGATAGATAGATAGATAGATAGATAGATAGATAGATAGATAGATAGATAGATAGATAGATAGATAGATAGATAGATAGATAGATAGATAGATAGATAGATAGATAGATAGATAGATAGATAGATAGATAGATAGATAGATAAGATGATAGATAGATAGATAGATAGATAGATAGATAGATAGATAGATAGATAGATAGATAGATAGATAGATAGATAGATAGATAGATAGATAGATAGATAGATGGATGGATGGATGGATGATGGATGGATGGATGGATGGATGGATGGATAGATGGATGGATGGATGGATGGATGGATGGATGGATGGATGGATGGATGGATGGATGGATGGATGGATGGATGGATGGATGGATAGATAGATAGATAGATAGATAGATAGATAGATAGATAGATAGATAGATAGATAGATAGATAGATAGATAGATAGATAGATAGATAGATAGATAGATAGATAGATAGATAGATAGATAGATAGATAGATAGATAGATAGATAGATAGATAGATAGATAGATAGATAGATAGATAGATAGATAGATAGATAGATAGATAGATAGATAGATAGATAGATAGATAGATAGATAGATTGATTGATTGATTGATTGATTGATTGATTGATTGATTGATTGATTCCCTGATCATTCTGTGGTTGTTCCTGTTCTGTCACTCATCACACTTCTGGCCAGCAGCCTCAGAAAGTCACTGAAGGAGTTGTGGGCCTGCATGGTGCAGCAACATTGATGAGTGGCATTGTATTGTTAGGCTTTATCTAAAATACCACCAGTGAGGATGTGATCTGCAGTGCTAACCCAAATGTTCACTTGATTCTAATAACTCCTTCAATGAATGCTTGTCACCTGCTGCCTCTCAGACCAGAGTTTCAGTCTGAAATCATCATAAAATGGAAAGTGATGACGTTGTAGTCCTTTTTGAATGGGCTAGGGTTGATTAGCTGTGGCTGCCATCTTGAAATGAACTCACTCTAATAGTTCATAATACTTGCTTTTTGAGAAATTCATTGAAATCAGTCCTGTGGTTCATGAGATATTTTGCTAACAGAGAAACGGTCTTGGCCCCAATAGTTAATTAAGTTTTTAGAAAACATTTTGTGATCAAAATACATAATCAGGTCGTCTGCGTGTTCTTTAGCGCCTAAGCAGAACATGCAGTGTGCGTTTGGTGAGGTGCAGCTGCAGTTGGGCTGCACTTCTTCCCAGTAGCAAACGGCTCTCTGCACCAGCTATCGGAGACCAGCCAAAGAACAGCAGTGCTTTGGTATCAGCGCGTCTAGGCAGGGTTCTGACATCGAGGTGTTCAGTCATAATCCCCAGGATGGTAGCTTTGCCCTATTGGCTCCTCACCCAGGCACATGCTGTACAGTACATTTTGGGGACGATGCTCGGCTACTACCACACACAGTCTCAGCTCAATAACTGAAAGATTGTCTAAGTTGTAGACATAATTGCATGTAATAATTACTGGCACCGGCAGCCATCTTGATTCATCCAAGACGCTTGTTGATTAATTTTTGAAAGCTTTTTAATAATCCACCCAGTGGTTCATGAGATATTTTACTAACAAACAGGCACAGGTGACTTGAACAGTTAATGACAAATGCAATCAGTTATCGCTCTGAGTATGTGTTGAGAATGAGTCTCAGCTACTACCACACCAAATTTTAGCTAATTAATTATCTGAAACTCTGAGTTTTAGCCCCTTTTGTGTTTTTAACATTGCTTGGTTGCAGCTGCCATCTTTACTTGGGTTGACTCCAAATGGAAATCACTTGTAGATTAAACGCTCTAAGAGTTTAATCATTTTTTAACTGCTTCATGAGATATTTTGCTAACCGACAGACAAATGCATGCAGACAGGAGCAGAAACGTCTCCGCTCTGCCTTTCCCTTCGGCTGTGGTGGATGAAAATATGCAGCAGTGTCACATCTGTGGCCCTTGTAGAGCCTCTGAATGAAATGATGTGCTCTGTTTTGATGGAATAGTCTCAACCGAGCGTCTCAGGTGCAAAGTCGCCGCACAATTCTACTGTATCTGCCACATGGAGATTTTTTATCTTGATTAAGGTTAAAGAAAAACACACATTTTTAGTATCAAGCATGTCTCCAGGCAGTTAGCCGAGGTTAATCCAGTTAGATAAAGAAGAAAAAAAGGCTTCTGGTTTGTGATGCAGTCCACCTTGAATCTGTGGCCCTGACTCCGACGCAGCCTCCAGTGAACCCGTTGTATTTAATCTCAACAAACTGCTGGCTATTTTTCATCCTGAAGACAAGATATTGCCAATACCTCATCACGACAGAACTGCCTGTATTGTAAGTGACTTAAGCGGCGCCGGTAAACAATCTACGACCTTCATCAGCAGCTGTATCTTAGAGTCCAGCCCAGGACCGGAGCCACTGGCGGGAAGACGGAAACTGATCCGAGGTCTACTCGTGCAGATATCAGCACTGAGAAACGTTACTGCTCATCCAGATGAAGACCCTTAAAGGCAGAGGGATAAGGCAGCACGTTCCTCATAGATAAAGTAGAATTACACAGACAAACTGTAATCCCCATTAGCCTCAGTAGCCCTTCTATCTTGTTTACATGATTACACTGAGATAACGTGTTCATCAGTGGCTTAGAGATCAGATTACAGTCCTTTCACCAACCTACTGATTAACTCCAGTTACTGACTTATTGTTGGTATGTTAAAAAAGTATCTTACCTATAGAGCTTGGGCAATGACGTCACGACGAATGCGACGCCGCCATGTTTTCGGACATCCTTGACCAAAACAAACATGGCGTAAAACACCACACGAAGAACAAACATGGACCGCGAGAAACAGAAGATAAAGATTCGTTACCGCGACAAAACTGAACAAAGAAGCGAAGCAGCGCTATCTTGTTAAAACTGATTCCATTGGGCTGGATCCAGATGAGCACAGTCAGTGGACCGGTGATTTCAACGAGCTACCGCAGCTCCCGACATGAGCTACCTTGTGTGCGGTCTGAGTGCCTACACATGTGAGCAGTTCAGGAATTATAAATCTCTGCAAAGTCATCTTCAGTTCACAAATGGATGGGTGCAGGACCTGCAGATTTCTCAAGTCAACGACCAAAAAACTGTTGTTCTCACGAAGGTAGGTGAACACACAGGGACGTTGACATGTCGCAGCTGCTGCTGCCATTTTCTTCTCAAACTGCTGTGACAGGTTTTTAATTTCTGTAGATGCGTTTTGAGACAATTTTTAGAAAAACGGATCAAAGTAAATCACCCCGAGTTTTTCTAGTGACCCCTTAAAAAGATAAGCTGCCATGAAGAACATTATTTTCTCTGCCCTTGTTCCAAAATTGATAATGATTTTGTTGAGGAGGTTTGTTTACAAAACAGATGTGCACAAAGTTTTTAAATTGTTCTAATGGGTTCTAACCCACCCATCTGCACATCCATCCACACATTCATCCATCAATCCACACATTCATCCAGCCATCCATCCACACATTCAAACATCCACACATTCATACATCCATCCACACATTCATACATTCATACATCCATCCACACATTCATCCATCCAATATAATATTAATTTATACCTTTTCTGCTACTTTAGAACAGGCTATTTACCATAAGTTTTATTAGGTTTTTAGAATGTACTGTATTTGTAACCTAACCTATGGAAAAAGTAGTGATGTGAAGGTAATGGATTTTACAATTTTATGTTGATTAATGTAGCAGAAATTTTCTATTTTTCCCCCTAGGTTCTGCACTCTCAGCGCCTGAATGAAGCACCACTCCAACCATGGGTGATTCTACGTTCCACGGGACAAGTAGACTGTGCACAGTCTAATGCCTCTGCTGTTATGTCCTCCAGTGTCACCAGACCAGCTCTGTCATCTGTGCGCAATGTGTGCTACCCCAGAAAAACAACAAGCACAGCTGCCATGAAATGGGGGGTCGATCATGAAGAGCAAGCAAGGGAAACGTCAAACTGTCAGCATCGCAGCATGACAACTTCAACCTAGAAAAATGGATTTATAATAAATCCAGAATTTCCAGAGGTTGGTGCATCTCCAGATGGCATCATCCACTGCTCATGTTGTGAGAAAGGATGTCTGGAAATAAAATGCCCATTTAAGCACCGCGACAACTTCATCATGCAGGCCTGTGCAGATGACAGCAACTTTTGTCTTTATCAAAGTGATGGGAAATTAAACTTGAAGCAAACACACAAATACTACAGGCAGGTACAAATGCAGATGTTTGTGACCAAGTCAGCTTTTTGTGACTTTGTGGTGTGGTCACAGAAAGACTGTGTTGTTGTACGAGTATTTCCCGATGTGACCTTCTGGACCACCCTTTTGACAAAATCACAGGAGTTTTTTTTGAAGGTGTGTTTACCAGAACTTGTAGCATGTCACTATACCAGAGCGGCCGCCTCTACAACCTGTGATAATCCTTTATCAGAGCAACACTCATCTGGTCCAAAACAGAAAAAACAGAAAATAGCAAAAAAACGTTTGTGGTGCCTTTGCAAAGGTCCTGAGGAGAAGGATGACATGGTGGCCTGTGACAATGAGAACTGCAAAATCCAGTGGTTCCACTTGACATGCGTGGGGCTCACTCAGGCACCGTCGGAGACTGAGCCGTGGTTATGTGCCACATGCACAAAAATGTCTTGCTGAATCAGTTGTCACTGACAGCTAATTTCCTAGCTAGGTGCAGCATATGGAGGGAGGGATATGTTGAAGAATGAGGAAGTGGCAGCTAAGCACTGCTTTCTGACTTTATGCAGGTTTTTTATGCAATGATTACAATTTATTCTTTCTGTATGTGTTGTGTGTGTTATGTTTAATTTTGTGGACCACAAGTCTGTTGAATAAAGTTGATGATGATGAATAAGCAAAAGGTACTATTGCTAATTTGTTTTTTATTCTGACTCAGTGGTTCGGGAATCAGAATTTATTCTCAAAATTTTTGTTTGATATTTCATTGGTCCTAGTTCTCATTAGTTGCAAAGCATGCTTACATTTTCTAAAACTCACTTTGTTGTGCAAATATCAGATAAAATTGCACCTTAACATGTAATTTTAGCACATTGTTAATGTGAAATATATCTGCAAAAATCTAAAAAAGCTAAGTCTGGTCCTCTGGACATTCAACTTTTGAATGTCCAGAGGACCAGACTTAGCTTTTTTAGATTTTTCTACCTGGATTATTGAGCATGCATCAGGGTATATCTGCAAGAAGTTTTCATTTTCTGTGTTTATTGTATTTGAACTGTATTTATTCTTGTTAACACTACAAATGTCACATATTTTACCCATGTGGTGACGGATAATCGTAAACTCGGTTGATCTGTTGTGTTACTGTAACTTAGACATGTTCAACATTATTTAACAAGAGACTACAAACTGAATTAATCTGCAATAATTTATTTACAGCATGCAGCATCGAAGCAACACTTGGGCAAAAGTAGATACATTTTCACGTTCAGTTCATCAGTCAATGTTCACACAGATAATAATTCATATTTTCAAAACAACACTGGGGCCTTGCAAACAATAATGTCTCTCTGGCCAGTGCACCAAAGGGCTGAGGTGTGTAAACATTACACCTATAGTCTTTCTAAATGTGGTGGACACAAGCTTTCGGTTGATGCAGAGCAGGTGTGCAATGTGCTGGATTAGCAGATTAAGCCTCAAGCGCATTAAAGTTAGAAGGAGCATCTGAAAATGTGAAAGATTTCTTCCAGGCTGTGGAAGACAGGGGAGCAGCTGAGCCAGCACACCCATCACAACAGCCAAACATGGAAGCCCAGTGTAATACTTGACAATTGCATCATCTTTTAAGAATTGCTCATTCATTTTCTTTTGGGACAGCTCTTCCTTCAGGATCCTGTTTTCCTCCAGCAAGCGATTAATTTCAGCACCTCTGAGGACACACAGTCCACATTCCTGCAGTGTTTCAGCACTGTCCTTTAGTGCAGCTTCATCACCCTTTGACCCCGCGCCGGTTTCATCCACCTCGGACCTCTGTACACCTTGAACCACGTCGGACCCCTGGGCTGTTTCATCCTCAGAAAAACTCTGAGCAGCTACACCTGGAGGAGCAGTTTCATCCATCTCTGATGTCTGGCTACGCAGATCTGGTGGTGTGGCAGGTGCAGTGTTGACCTCTGTGGTTGATTTGTGTCTCTTGGTCCGACGGGCAAATCGGGCAGTGTTCATTGTTTTGACTTCGGTGTGCCCGAGATGTAAAGAGGGTACCCAGTCAGGATCACAATGTAGGAATTCATACGCTGGCTTGCCTAAGAAGAGATAAAAGAACTTGATTAGATGATCTAGCTAGCCAGCCAGCTAGCTGTTTGTAAACGATCCTGTGTTACATATGAGCAGTTAATAAGTGTAATATTATTTATTTAAACCTTACCTGTGTGGAAATGCTTCGAACACACAAACATGTGTCTGGAAATACTCCTGAAAGTGATGTTTGTTCGTTTAACAGGTCATGTCACCATGTCTCTGTTAGCTTAGCAACCTGTGTTCCTCTGTGTTGTTTTCATGCCGGAAAGATGAAAAAACGGACTCCATTTGCAATACGGCTCCCCCTGCGATCGTGAGAACGATTGTGACAGTTTACAACACAACAAGTAGTTACCAATTCAGCGTATTTCACCTAGGATAACACACTACAACTAACGCAAACCCCGGTCACGTCAGACTCCATGTCCTAAAGTACCGGGATGCTTTGCGCGATCCCGGTCCGCTGACGTCACGATTCCAAGCTCTATACAAATTCGGAAGTAAAGTTAAGAACCATTTATAAAAACAAGAACTAAATGGCGCAACAAAACAAACATTTCATGAACCATAACATAGATTTTAGTAAAGCTTTGACCAACTAAACAGTGGATGTACATCTAAATTCAGTGTTTTGAATCAAACATGTTCAACATGGCAGCCACAACTACGGTAGTAAATTTTAGCCAACACAAAAATAGCAATAATTTTGTCAAATGTAGACAGTAGATGCTGACCTAACACTGATGATGTGGTAGTAACTGAGAGTTGTTCAAAACATATAAACATACATCTCTCAAGTTCAAGGTTGATGTCATTATCATCACGTGGTACATGAGGTGGAAGGAAATCATGTACTCAAGGTCCCAGTTACATCCAAAAATAGCAAAAATATAAATTACAAAAAACAGTATATAAGGATCTAAGATACAGGTAGTCCTCGACTTACGAGTATGTTGGCTTCAACTTAGGACGTTTCGGGGTTTCGACACGCATCTCCCATAAAAAATAAAAATAATAATATTGATAAATAAATAAAAATTTTGAACAATTTTATTTTTAAAGTCGAGTTCCGAGTTCCTTCCGGTTTGGCAGAAGCAGTAGCTTGACAGCGAAAAAACACAGAAAGACCCGCTCTGGACGGAGCTTCACGGCAGAATCAGCAAAGCAGTGGACAGTACAGGCGGAGATTAAACACTCTGGACAGAGGTTGACGGCGGTTTTACAACGGAATACGACAGATGGACGGCAGATGGACCGAGCTGACAGCGGTTTTACGTCATAAGCAAATATTGGATGGACGGATGGAGGTAGGCCACGTACAGCAAGCTACTGTAGTTAGCCAGCTAGCTCCCTTTATGTGAATGGAGCCTGCTAGGGAGGAGGGAGACAATTCAACTTGCTCCTTCATCTTTAAAAACTGTGTTAGGATAGGCTAATGGTGTGCTCACACCAAAAACGTTTTGACCTCCGAAAACGCTCCTCACGCACGGAAGTGGACGCGCTGCCCAGTGTTGTCCAAACTGTAGTGTTGCGGCGGCTTCGTTGCTGTGGCGACGGGGTGTGGGAGGAGCTTACCGGTATACAGAGTGCACTCCGCCAGGCGAGGAGCCTTTTATTTCCGTCTCTGTCGAGCAGACTTGACTGGTCGTGAAGGAATTGTCGCGAACACACAGCTACAATGAGTTTCTCTTCCATAGTCCACGAGCTCGCGAGTCTTTTCTTTTTTTTTCGACAAACAATACGTCACATAGTGCGCGCGCACCCTCGTTTCCGCGTCACATAGGGACTCTCCCACTGCCCCCTCTCTTCTGCCCCCCGACTCTCCCTGATTGGTTGACACACCAACCAATCAGGTGGAGTTGAGCGGCGTTTGAAAGTTTGAACCGCGAAATCTTCAACATGTTGAATGCTCGGTTTGGAGGTGGAAGCCGGTTCACGTGCACGAAAAAACGCTACTCAGCACGCTCAACACGCACGCGACCTGACGCCAGACGCCAGGAGGTGCCTGGAAGTGCGTCCACCATTGACTTTACATGGAGGCTGGAAGCTTTGGAGGTAAAAACGCTGCTCGGTGTGAGCACACCATAAGTGCTTGGTAACTGTACAGTGCTGTACTTTTTTTTTATGTTCCAACTTACATCGAAATTCGCTTTACGCCGCCGTGTAGGAATGGAACTCCATCGTAAGTCGAGGACTACCTGTATACACTAAGATATACACTAAACATTAATACATGTAGTGTAAAACAATACGGCATAACAACAGCAGCCCAAACATAAGTCTATAGTTAGCAAATGAGCATGAATGAATACAGCAGCATGAGATAATCAGCACCATAAGATCAGCAGCACAGATAAGTCACATATTACCAATTCAAGTGGTATTACAGTGATTTTCCTGATTAGAGATTCACGAGTCTAACAGCTTCAGGGTAGAAGCTGTTCCTCAGTCTAGTGGTTCTACACTTAATGATCCTTAACCTACTTTCTAAGGGGAGTGGGGCAAAAAGTGTGTGTGCTGGGTGAGTGGGGTCCTTCATGATGTAGGTGGCTCTCTTCCTGCATCTGGAGGTGTGGATGTCTTGCACGGTCATATGAAATTCCACATTCCAAGGTTTGACCAAACTGGTTGTAACATATTTCTCAACATTACAGGATGTTTGGGCACCCCACGGGCCAACCCAATCATTTGGGGAAACTTTACTTTGAAGCAGTGCTTTAAGTGGGCCGGAACTCACCGGTACCCAGTTCCGCCACTTCTAAAATTTAACCCTGAGAGTACCGGGACTTTTTTTAAGCGTAAGGTGCGTTCCGGAACTTATTTTCGTCTTCTCCACTTGAAAGACCCGTGGCAGATTAGAATGCATCATTTCCCCCGACTGGATTTCAAGAAAGAGTAATGCATCTTCACGACAATAAAACATCTTTGGTGGAGCGCGTCATTTGGCCAATCACAACCTCAGGATAGACAGGGGGAGGAGACGACAGCGAAATCTGTAAAAAAAAATAAAAACAAACTCTGCAGCGCGACAGAGCGCGAGGGAAGCGGAAGTAACTCCTCCAACGTGTGGGTAAAGTTAATATTTTTATACATGCAGTGTAACCATTGTTTAGTAAAATGGCATGTTGTGTTACAAATAAAAATTAACAAAATAACAGTCAATTGCACCCCTAAAGCCACTGTGATAAAGTATCACATTAATTTAATTATCTTAGCCACAGGAGTGAGTTTAAAAACAGGATGATGTCTATATGAACTAGTTAAATGAGGTGTCTCTAAAATATCCTGATTCATGATCAATAATAATTTCAACAATTTTTTAATCTGTCCACAGGACCTGACTTTATTTTGTTAGATGTCTCTAAAATAGTTAGTGAATCATGTTTACATGTAGGTAAACATAGATGTTTAACAACTTGTTAAAATACACAAGAATGCAGGAAATGGCATCTACTTTATTCAAAATTTCTGGCAAAACATCTTCACCAGCATATTTAAGAAATGAGTTTTTACTGTAAGTAAGTTTTATTTATATAGCACATTTCACAGACATGAGAGTCACAAAGTGCTTTACAAAAGGAAAAATAAAATCATAAAATCACAGAAGTACTATACAAAAAGGTAAAACATAACAAACTCTAAAATCAATGTACAAAATTAACCAAAAGCCTGTCTGAAGAGATAAGTCTTAAGTTTTTAAATGCATCTGTTGACTCGGAGCAGCGCATTGTTAGCAAAATGTTCTGCTGTATTTGACTTGCTGCTGTTGTTGGTTGTTGATTTTTTGGTTGACACAATCTTTCCTATTTATGTCCTCATTAAATTAGGTTAGTAAATGACTTTTACTTGAAGCATGTTAAAAAATTACAAAATCTTTCGGAGGGGTTGGCGCAACGTTTGTCACCTTTTTCATCCCTTCTGAGTTTGCAGGTATGCATATTATTATGACATTAGGGAGGGTACCGGCACTTATTTTTTTCCACTTAAAGCACTGCTTTGAAGCAATATAAAAACTAGAAAGCATAATTTACTCAAATAATCGGGGTGGCCGGTGGGGTAAATGGACTCACTGCACTTATAAAGCATCTTTCTATCTTATCGACATTCAAAGTGCTTTACACTCCAATCTGTGCTGGTAGAACCAAACCCCCAACTCTCCGATGGAGGATGACTGCTCTAACCACTCAGCCACAGCTGCCCCATTATAGAGGTGGTGGCCATCTTAGATTTAGACATGGCAACTCAATTTTCGAAAGGAAACTTCCTTATGCCTAAGATGCACCACACAGCAATATAAAGTTGGTACCTCACTTGTATGAAAAGTTTCTAATTATCATGCTCATGACACAGACAGACAGATGGAGTGTATTTCCACTTCCCTCTCTTTGCTCCATGACGAGGGACCACAACCATCTGATTCTGTCAAGGAATACTAAACCTTTAATATTTATAAATACTTGATGCTGGCAGTTCAGTGGGAAGTTAGAAACAAGCCGTTTGGTGCGCTCCTACTCTTAAGCCTCAAGCTCCGTCCTACCTTCTGCTTTACAGACAGAAACCGTGTACCTAAAATGAGCTGAATGTCTTAATTAATAAATAAAGCAAAGTTAAATAGAAATAAAGATAAATACAACTTTTAAATAAATAAATACAACTAAAGAGCGCATAAAAAGAGGATACATGGCATGTCATTTCAGTAAAAGTCTGTAATTGTGTTTTATGTATTCTGTCTGTTTTAGTTTGATGAAGCCACCAAGGATCAGGAGACAACATTTGACATGTGAACATTATCTTTGCCTTCAGGTGGAGATGAAGGTGGAGCCATGTTTGTGACTGTGTCTTTGTTTGTCTGAAGCATTACACAACATTTCATAAATCACTGAACAAATTTTAATGAAACTCTCATGAAGTAGTCACTGGTGGTTGTACAACCTTTGAAGTCAATGCTAGCGCACAGCAGAGCAGTCTCAGCAAACATCCATCCATTATCTTTTTCCCGCTCCTTCATTTTCGGCTCGTGGGGGTCACTGGTGTCCATGTCCAGCTATCACTGTGTGAGAGGTGGAGAACACCCTGGACAGGTCTCCAGTCCATCACAGGGACACATAGAGACAAAAAAACATTCACTCTCTCGCTCACACCTAGAGACAATTTAGAGTTACCAATCAGTCTAAATAGGGCTGGGCCATATCATATTGTTCATGATAATACCAGTAAAAAAAAGCTTGCCCGTGCAAAAAAATGATATCATGATATGCTAATTTCATGATGTAATACTTCAGGGCGCCCCACCCCCTTAACAATGGAGCGCGCCCAACTACCAAACCGAACTGCGCACCTCCCTCCACCTGTCTGTACTGGTTAACACTAATTAGTTGTACGCAATATTAGCTAGCTAAAATGCTAAAAACAAACAACGCGCGTCTCAGCTTCTCTCCATCCAGCTCTAAACAGCAGGTACAGACAGTTCAAATGTCTCCCCCCACCCGCTCTGAGCTGCCGGTGCGGGCTGCGTCTCCCCCTCTCTAAACTGTCGGTACAAACATGTGCAGCTCCACTGTCTCTTGAGTTCTACAGTTGGTCCATGGACCAAGAGGCAGGTGATCAGAGACTGATCAGTTAAAAAAATGAATAATTCCTGCATGAATAGATGAAGCCGAAACACCAACAAGGGGGGGGTTATATCACGAAATTTATTGTTATCGTCAGAATGCTCTCAAATATCACAATATAATATTTGAGCCATATCGCCCACCCCTAAGTCTAACATAGATGTTTTTGGTCTGTGGGAGGAAACCGGAGTACCCGGAGAACACCCACACATGCACGGAGAGAACAGAAAACTTCACACAGAATGGTCGGATTTGATCCAGCCACCTTCTTGCTGAGAGGCAGCAGCTCTACCAACTGTGGCACCGTGCCGCCTTAACAAACATTTAAATGGATATAACTCGGTGAAATTTACAGACGTTGAGCAACAATTTGGAGCAGAAGTTGTTGAGAATCATCCCCAACACAAACTCTGAGCACTAACAAGACTACACAACATGTCACAACACTGCATGAGATGCAGAGAGACTGAGCATTACATGAGGCGGTTGTGGCTGACTGGTTAGAGCAGTCGTTTTCCAATGGGAGAGTTGGGGGTTCGAGTCCACCATCAGTTACATACCAAAGTGTCCCTGGGCAAGACACGGTACCCCTCATTGCCTTCGGCGTGCGTCCCATCAGTGTATGAATGTGAGAAAGCTCTGATTATTCTCTGTATAGATCTAATAGAGTGTTGTATGAATGGGTGGATGAGGACACAGATTCTAGTGTAAAGAATATAAAAGATGATGTGGTGGAAAACTCTCGACCGAAAAAAATCTTCTTTTTTCCCGGCATCATTATCTGTGCAGGGAAAGTGAGTGAGCGTCCAGATTTGGTCGGTATCTTTTTATCTTTGCAAACTTTGTGTCAACTGTCAGAGCAGTGGAACAACAGCTGTTCGCCGCTTCTACCTCCACTCTTTTGAAAAAAGAAAAAAAAAACTTCAAGGTGGGAGGCTTCTCTTCCTCCTCCTCCCCTCAGCACTGCCAGGATGGCTGCCTCCCTAATAAGTAAGAGGACTGGGGAGGGGGGGGTTGGCAGTGGCCTGGAGGTTTGACATTGCCTCAGTGTGGGTGGTGATGAAACAGAGTCGAGTCAACTTGGCTCCTTCTTTCAGTTTTATGCTGCACATCCACCCCCGATGGACAGACACGAGCATTACTCACGAGCAGACGGGGAAGAATCTGCATTTACAACTGATCTGTGTTCAAACTGCACATCCGTGCATGCAGCAGGTGAGAAGTGTGCGCCGTCTGACACTCTCCACACATGTATGTTTTTCTTTTAGACCAAACTTTATCACCTGTTGCTGAAAGGCGGAGTGGGTGTTAATATGTTTGTGTGTGTGTGTAGGTTTGTCCGTCTGTTGGCAACTTATCTCATAAACCAAAGAATGGATTTTAACTGAACTCTCTGGAAACAATCACTGGAATCACATCTAGCACTGATTAACTTTTGGGCTCAGCTCGATTCAAGATGGCCGCCACAGACAGTCATGTTCAACACACTCAGAAATGACTCTACCTCAGTCATTTGTTCAAATGTTGAGCTAACGTTTGGTCTGGTAGTAGCTGCGTCACATCCAACCCATATTCTGAGCATTATCATATTCTGAGCATTATATAATTAGTTTGTTCACAGGCAAACTGTCAAATGAACACGAGGACTAAGTTTTATACATGTCCGTCTACAGCTGATTAACTTTTGGAGTCAACCCTATTCAAGATGGCCGCCACAGCTGTAAGCAACATTAGCAAACGCAAAAGTCCGTACTTCAACCAGTTTGAGAGCTGTTGAGCTAAAATTAGTTGCAGCTGCAGGTGTGAGTCATCCCCCCACACATACTAACAGATCGATCGCACAAACTTTTATTTACAACTTGGACTGGATCAGAATCAACTCTGTTAGCAAAATATCTCAAGAACACTTTGGACAGATTTGAATGAAAAGCTCAGAAAGTAATCGTTCTGTGTGTAACTAAAACTGATGACCTTTAGGAGACAAGACAACACAACCAGTCAATTTCATACTGAGCTAAAATTAGGCGTGGTAGTAGCTGAGAGTCATCCCCAAAACATACTCTGAGTGGTAACAGATCTCACACTTTTCCATGAGTTGGTGCAGGATTTTATTTATAAAGTTGGAGCAAAACAGCTTTAACTCAGCGTAAAACGATCTCAGTGCAGGGGTCTGCAAGCTGCGGCTCTGGGGCCATGTGGCTCTTTGGTCCCTCTGCAGCGACCCTTTCAGGCTTTGATCAAAACTAAAATAAAACTGAATTTTATTTCTATTATTGCCCACAATGGAAAAAAATGACTAGTTTTAGCGTATCCTGTCATTTTCAAACATGTGAAGGTAGCACAAATACATCGTGTGAAACATGTGGCCTACATCATGCTAGTAGCTTGTTAGTCACTTTAAGTTGACTTCCAGTCTCTCAGCGTGATCTTTCTCTCCAAACCAGCTGAATGTTTTGGAATATCTTCAAGACAAGCTGCTGAGAAGGAATAAAGTGAGTAACTTTGATAATACTAAGAATAAAACACAAAAAACAAAGTCAAAGTAAACAAAACTATTTATTTTTCTTTAAAAATGTAATATAATTTTATCCCGTCCTTAACTTTTCGCTTTACTTAAAGAGGTCCTCAACACACTGCATGGGCGTAGCCAGGATTTTATGAGGGGCGGTTCGTTTAAAGGAAAAGTGGACCTGGAAAGAGCAACATGCCCCAGTGGTTCACTGGAAGCGCGTCGGGTTGCCACTCCAAACTTTATCTCGACTCGGGTTTGATCCTCACTTGGTTGAACTTATTTTACGTTTGTCTTTTATTGGATTAAAAAAAGGAGTTTGTGTTATGCCTGTGGTTAACACAAACTCCTTTTTTTAATCCAATAAAAGACAAACGTAAAATAAGTTCAACCAAGTGAGGATCAAACCCGAGTCGAGATAAAGTTTGGAGTGGCAACCCGACGCGCTTCCAGTGAACCACCGAGGCGTGTTAACCATTTTGACATTAGTGGTTTTTCCATACCTTCTCTTTCCACCTCTCTTAACACAGAACTTGTGTTGTGCGGGAGTTGTAGGCGGGACTTCATAGGCAAAGTGGGCGGTCCGTTCGAACCCCCCGAACCCCCGCTGGCTACGCGCATGCACTGTGAAACGGTAACTCCACCCCCAGAGCAGATTCAAAATCCCTCATGAAAATGGGAGAGACATGGAGGGGAGGAGGTGGGTGGTTGAGCTGTGTCACGCCCCCTCTAGCAACAAACTAAAACTAACTAAAACTCCAGCAAACAACTTACAGCAAGTAACAACAAAGAATAAATATGTAGATGTATTTATCTATCCCCACCCGATCTATCCAAAACAAAAGGCCTAAAAAATAATAATAATACCACAAGGTATTCCGTGACCGGGGTTTGAACTTGGGTCTCTCGGACCCCAAACCCGCACCATTGCCCTCTCATGGCATCTATGCATTATTTGTACATCGCAACATAAGAAAATAAATTCAACCAAATAGTTTTGATGTAGTGAAAAGTATTCCTAAAATAAATAAGTTAAAATATACAAATAACTAGTGCCATTCCAAAAACTATAATATGCTTCTTTGCAGTACTTTTCCGGCGTGCAATGTACCACTTCCATATAAGGTATGAACTGCAGCGCGGACCTTCTCATCTCTGCAGGGGATTGGCTCTGCTTGAACCACTTTTGTGATGTCAGAGTGTACAAGACACGTCAGAGTGAACAGTCCTTGACCAATAAGAAAATTAAGCTGCAATACCTATGTTCAACCCATAGGGTTACCGTAAACACGTTTTCAGACCAAATATTGCAGATTTAAACTAATACGCACAATCATGTGAAGATTAACACAGACATAGTGCTATATAACATTTTAGACACATTCTAGGGAGTTTATCAGCTAAAAAAAAGTTAATTTTGAGTTTAGTCCCTCTTTAATTCTTCATTCATTCATTCATTCATTCATTCATTTATTTCTAACACTTTACACAACCACGGTGATGGTGGCCAAAGTGCTTAACAAACAAACAAACAAAAAACAGTACAATAGCCTACTTCAAATGGCAACAGGTTAAAAATCAAAGAAAACACAACATAATAGCAAAAATAAACCCAGACATGTCACCACATATTTAATTACCAAAAGCCAGTTGGAATAAAAAAAGTCTTAAGCTTCGATTTAAAAGGGTCAAGTTCAGTAATCTGACGTAGCTCAAGCGGGAGCGTATTCCAGAGTCGAGGTGCGGCCACAGAAAAGGCACGGTCACCCCAGGGTTTATATTCTGTCCATGGAACAGCACAACAATGAAGAGAACTCGCATCGGCCTGCAGAATTCAATGTTTTAATGTTTGTAAAATTATATACTGTATGCAGGTATATTGTTTCTCTACACGAATCTGCTCTTTTCTTTTGTATTAAAATGTAAAAATGTCTATAAATGTTAATAATAGTTAAACTTTTTTTTGTTTTTTAATATCACCCCCACTGGCTGGAAATGCCATGTCCAACAAACTGGTCCATGGGCCACCAGTTGACAGTTGGAGCAGGTTTTGTGGTTCTGAACATCACAATGAGTAAGTAAAGAGGCACAAATGGCTCTTTTTATCACAAAGGTTGCAGACCCCTGGTTTAGTGTAAACCTCCGGCGGGCGGGTCGGGTGATATGCATTCATTTAACTGATGCACAACTTTTACTTTCTTTCTTACAGGATATGTGTTGGTAAACAGGAGTTTTAGACCTTTGTTTTCCAGTCATATTTCATCATTTGAATGTGGGGACTAGCAACAGCTGATGGGACTGATCCTGACAGGACCTGGAGAGTCAGAACCTCTGCGTGACGGTTTAAACAATACAGACTACAAACAAGGAACATGATTCAATCTGAACCCTAATCATAAAAACAGAGAGCCAGCGGTCACGTGATCAGCCACAGCAAGGACTCTGACCCTGAGTGAATACCAAGCAGCGCACCTGCTCACACCTGCAGACCCAGAACCACCAGAACCACCAGAACCACCAGAACCACCAGAACCACCAGTCCCCCAGCTGGTTCTGGCCTCACGCACTTTACAAGTCGCTCGAGTGCTTATCTCTGGACTCGTGCATGTGATTCCGCCCTCACACACCTCACAGGGAATCTGCAGTGTGTGTGCTCAACAATCCAATAAGCAAAGCAGATCACGTAGGCTATTAAGGAGAAGGAGGAGAAGGAGGAGAAGAGAAGGAAGAGGAGAAGGAGGAGAAGGAGAAGAAGGAGGAGGCTACCACAAGAAGACTTGGTCAGAGCCGCAATGAGCGTAAAAACAGCCGAAATGCGCCTTTTTTTTTATATAATAAAAAGTGGTCGTCTCTTTTGCGCACGTCTGTAACATTAAAGCTTTGGATCCCAACTCACACACACACACACACACACACACACACATAACTTACCTATGTCCACATTGGGGATGCATGTTTTAACTCCCTACTTTAGGGGACACCCCTTTCTGAATGGTTTAGGGACAAACTGCTAAGTGATTTTTTTTACTCTAAATTTACTGAAAACAAAGGTCACCTGAAAATTTTGTTTAAATCATTTTTTGATAAAATTGTTTTTTACCCTCACATTGGGGACCGGATAATTTTTTCATCCACTTTGGGGACTTGAGTTTTACACAGATACACAAACTGATTAAAGTCACCTTTGGGGACCTTATATCCATTTGGGGACTTCAGATTTACATAGATACACAAACTGATTCAAGTCACCTTTGGGTACCTTATATCCATTTGGGGACTTTAGATTTACACAAATACACAAACTGCTTAACGTCACCTTTGGGAACCTTGTATCCCTTTGGGGGCTTTAGATTTACACAGATACACAAACTGATTAAAGTCACCTTTGGGTACCTTATATCCCTTTGGGGACTTTAGATTTACACAGATACATAAACTGATTAAAGACACCTATGGATACCTTATATCCCTTTGGAGACTTCAATTCAATTCTGTTTATTTAAAAAGTCCAAATCACAACAAAGTTGTCTCAGGACACTTTACAAGAACATTCATATATGTAGAAAAGCAGCTTAGTAAAGGTCTATTTCTAAGAAAGTTTTACATAGGTTTACACAGATACACAAACTGAGTAAAGTCACCTTTGGGTACCTTAAATCCCTTTGGGGACTAGTCATTGTTTCATATACATCCATTTCAAAACATATGTAATATGAACAAAACAGTGTACTGCAAATATGCAACCTTGTATTAGTTTATATTGATCTGGCTGGTTGTTCTTGACTTTTGAATTGGGGAAACCTTGTTCAAAACAACCCAAAAATAAATGCTGCACAATATACTGTATGAGCAGCAATGCAAATGTGAAGACATACAGAAAGTACTCTAGATCATCAATATTAGAATTTCCTTTTATCTTTTCTAGCTCTATTGTTTAGCTTTGTGCCAAAAGTAGTTTTTTTTTACCTTAATTTGGTTCAGTGGTCTGTTATCCAGCCTGAAGTTAGATAATCTGCACAAACTTAAAGACCATTGTTTAAACCAATTCTGAGCCACTTCTGTTGATGTGTGATAAACTCTGTTTTAGTTCACAGTTGGACCTCTGACATTGATGTTTTCCATTTTACTTCTGCTTAAGTACAGCACTTGCATAATATTTTTTTATTGAATATATGTTAACAAGATGTTTCCCCCTCCCAAAAAAATCCCCCCAAAATATTTCTCTATATCCCATCCATCCCATCCATCCATTTTCGTCCGCTTATCCGGGGTCGGGTCGCGGGGGTAGCAGCCTAAGTAGGGAGGCCCAGACTTCCCTCTCCCCAGCCACTTGGAGCAGCTCCTCTGGGGGAATCCCAATGCGTTCCCAGGCCAGCCGAGAAACATAGTCCCTCCAGCGTGTCCTGGGTCTTCCTCTGGGTCTCCTCCCGGTGGGACATGCCCGGAACACCTCACCAGGGAGGCGTCCAGGAGGCATCCTAACCAGATGCCCGAGCCACCTCAACTTCAATTTCTCTATATCACCCTCTTGAAATAGATTTTTCTTCAATAAATGAAAATCATAAATAAATGTATTTTCCTCTGATATAAATTCTTCCTAACTTTTAGTAGTTTTTTTTTTAACTAGAGACCAGCCTATTGGATTTTATGGACCAGCTTCTGGCTAAAGATGATTGGTTAAACATGTCAAAAATATTTTCCCAAAAGATTTAACAAATTTATAGTCTTATTTCAGATTTGTTTAGTATTAAATCATGTGAAATTTGAGACAATGTCAGCCCAAGAAATACACACAGAAGAAAAATAATTCCAACAAAAAATGATTAACTTTTTTACTAACAATTTCAGAACTCTATTGAAACACTCTGCAATTCAAATAAACATTGGAAAAGAGCATGAATCATCAGGACAGGCTTTGGGCAACAAAAATACACCTTCAATGGGCTAGTGTGTTTTGTGTTCAACATATTAATTTCAAGTATTACATCAAAACAAAAACTTAAATCATTATTTGGTACACAATTCAATCTACACATTCAATGTTTGATGCATTTTTTTAAACCTCAGTCTAATGTCAGTCCTTAAGCGTATGGGATTCTGCAATGATACAAGTGTCTTCACTAACAAATTAAAAAGATAACTGTTGAGGTAATTTTCAATAAAATTGTTATGAATAGTTAGCACCTTATCAACTGTTACATCTGTCATAGAGCACCAAGTATGAAGAACATATATGTCTTTGTCCAGGCTATACTAATGGTTAACAAACAAGTTTTTATTCTATAAGATGTAACCAGAGTAAATTTCTCCATTCCAAGATCTCCATTCCTATCAGAATAATTTTGTTATATTACAATAGTATTTTCCCCCTTTACATTTTATTATTATTATCTCAAGAAGTAATTTCTTAAAGATTTTTTTATTGTTAATTATTTCATTAATTTCAAACATTTATTTTTGGAAAAAAGTCCTCTTTTCTTTGATTCTCTTGAGTAAAAAGAAAACCAGCAGGAACAAACATCATTCAATGTGTTTGTTCTAGCATGGTTTCTTTGTCACCTGACTGGTAGCAGTATGCAACCATCAGTATCTCATCAAATCAGCTGGTGCTCATCAGGCAAGGTGGGAGAGGCTTTACAGTTGCTGCTGCAGGAGAGGCTTCAAGTTGTTTGTAAACCTCTCTCTAATGCTGTTTGCCACATGTGATGACATGCCTCTCAACTCTTACATGTGTATTTGTGGGACAGAAACCTTCTGCTGATTATGTGTTTTAACCGTGGGAACTGGTGAGTGTTTTGTTTGTTGTCTGGAGCTGGCAGAGTTAGTGCTGGTCTCCATGTAATTGTTTGGGCTCTGTGTTAGTTCAGTGCTAATGCTAACAAACTTTTTTGAATATTCTTTGACATCATCTTGAAGTAATTAACTGAAGGTACATTAAATGGTGGAATGCTATTTTGTACTAATGTGAAATATTGAGAATCTATTTGATTTTTGAAAAGTACTCAACTGAGTTTAATTATATTTATAATCTAAACTTAATTACTATAGTAAAGATGGAAAAGCATGTACAAGTATTGATTATATTTATGAAATGCTTCTTCCGGCACTCGGCAAGGCAGGTCGCATATCTTTCTGCTCTTCCCTCCCTAAGTTTTTCCTACTCCCTGCTTGCTTTTCGTCTCGTCTGCGACCCTTCAGCGCTCACTCGAACCAATATGGAATTAATCAATTGGGCTGTTTCTTCAATGGATAAGATTTTTTCCACGAAGCGGACCGTGTCAGGAGAAGCTGTCTGTCCCTCCGACACACACGCGGCTGGATACGTGCTGGACTCGTGGGGTCAGTGGCAGCCCATGTGTCTGTCCGTTCTGAGTGTCGAAGACGTGGAGGATTTGTGGATTATTGGATTATTGGTAGCAACTGCTCTGTTTTTTGGCGTAACCGGAGTTGTTTGTTATCGGAAGCTGAGGGAGGCTTCGGCGGCTATCAGAGCGCTGTCGGGACTGCCTGATCAGCAAAATTCTCTGAACCGGGTCGTGGGCTCCTCATCCCAGCTGCTGTATGAGCTCAATCGCACGATTGGTGCAGTGGTGGACCACCGTGCACCTGCTGTCCGTTTTGGGACTTGTTTGCAGCCACCCAGGATCGATCAAGGGACAGGTGGAAGCTCATGAAAGCGGGGCAGAGCAGAACCACATATTTGGATTTCTTTCGGCCATGAAACAGCACCCACAGACTTGGAGGCGGCAGTGGAAAAGAACACTGTGGTCTATTTGGATAACAAACGAAACATTATCTGGCTTCTGCACATGTCCTTGACAAGCGGGCTGTGGGAATCCATTCTCCTAGAGTGAGGAGTTGAAGAGCCCCCCCCCCTCCCCAGAGATTTCTGTGAGGCTTCGGATAACACCCAGCTGCACACCTGCTGAACTTTGTGTTTGTCTGAAATTAATCATGGACACAATCTCCTTGCCTGCCGTATTTCCATATGGTTTTTACTGAATCACGCGGTGTCTTGAAGACAAAATGTGATTCATCTTTTTTTAATATCAATGCTGTGAATCCCAGTGTTTCTGCCTGTTTTTCCTGCTTTTGACCTTCATCTGGAGACAGATTGGGCCTGGCCGCGCTAAGAGCATATCAATGTGTTGAATAAACATGTCGTGTGTTGATAAAACATATCGTGTGTTGATAAAACATGTAATATGCTTTGTTTTGCTGCAGCTTTTGCACTCATTTCTCTTCTGGATGCCTGCAATACATACTTACGTTGTAATCGGTGGAAATTGATGCAATGTTAATAAAACTCCTTGATTCCTTGATTCCTTGATTCCTTGATTTTGATGTTGATAAAAACCCAGGGTTATTTATTAAGAGGTCTGCTTTATACAGGCCAGGTTCCTGATTCTGAAGGCTCCTGATTCCGAAGGTTCCTGATTCTGATGATCCTGATTCCGGATCGTGTCTGTTGTCGAGCTGACCAGACTGGCGAGCTACCCTATAATGAACCAGGAGAACTGTTGAATTCCCTCAACTCCTTCCAGTCTGGTAGGAGATGTTTAAGCCTACAACCACATCCACATTTTCCTCTGGACTGAACTGAATTGGATCCTTTCCAACAATCCATCTTACTCCCATCAAGGAGTTGAACTGTGAACATTTTTTCCCATGGCTATAAGAAAAGAAAAACAATTGTGGAGAATTCATGGTTTCAAGTACTTGTTTGTATGTATAGATTTTGTAAATATTGTATAATATAATTCACTTTCTTGGCACTATAAGGTTGTCTGTGTGTTTTTACAAGGTACCACTTCCCTCTAGCAGTCAAACCCAGACTCTTCTGATTTAACTATCTCATTAACCAACTCAAATACCCATATATGTTATGTATACATGCTACAAAAACAACTTTCTCAAAAACAACACACTGGTGTCAAAGAATGCTACTTACCTAATATTAACCCTTTATATTTTTGGAGGGTCAGTCGGATAGTCGAACCTCGGATTCAGGAGGAGCAGTGTGGTTTTCGTCCTGGTCGTGGAACACTAGACCAGCTCTACACCCTCAGCAGGGTCCTGGAGGGTGCGTGGGAGTTTGCCCAACCAGTTTAAATGTGCTTTGTGGACTTGGAGAAGGCATTCGACCGCGTCCCTCGGGGGGTTCTGTGGGGGGTACTCCGGGAGTATGGGGTACCAGGCCCTTTGATATGGGCTGTTAGGTCCCTGTACGACCGGTGTCAGAGCATGGTCCGCATCGCTAGCAGTAAGTCAGGCTCATTTCCGGTGAGAGTTGGACTCCGCCAAGGTTGCCCTTTGTCACCGATTATGTTCATAACTTTTATGGACAGAATTTCTAGGCGTAGCCAAGGTGTTGAGAGGATCCGTTTTGGTGGCCTTAGAATCGCTTCTCTGTTTTTTGCAGATGATGTTCCACACATGTTTTGCAGATGATGATCCTATTGGCTTCATCAGATCGTGATCTACAGCTTTCGCTGGAGCGGTTTGCAGCTGAATGTGATGCGGCCGGGTTGAGGATCAGTTCCTCCAAATCCGAGGCCATGGTCTTGAGCCGGAAAAGGGTAGCATGCCTTCTCCGGGTCAGGGAGGAGGCCTTGCCCCAAGTGGAGGAGTTTAAGTATCTCGGGGTCTTGTTCACGAATGAGGGAAAACTGGAGCGTGAGATCGATAGGCGGATAGGTGCAACGTCCGCAGTGAAGCGGGTGATGTACCGGTCTGTCGTGGTGAAGAGAGAGCTGAGTCAAAAGGCGAAGCTCTCAATTTACCGATCGATCTACGTTCCCACCCTCATCTATGGTCATGAGCTCTGGGTTATGACCGAAAGAACGAGATCTCGGATACAAGCGGCTGAAATGAGTTTTCTCCGCAGGGCGTTTGGACTCTCCCTTAGAGATAAGACAGGCCTCTTCACTTGCTGTTTTTAAGTCTCTTCTTAAAACCCATCTTTTTTTCTTTGGCTTTTGGTACAATCTGAGATGTTTTAACCTTGTTTTATTGTTTTATTGTATTCATAATTTATTATTTTAGTACTGTTTTTAGTCCCTTCCATTTTATGATTGTATTGTATTTTGTGATTGTGTGTACAGCACTTTGGTCCTGTTGGGTGCAAAAAGTGCTCTATAAATAAAGTTGGTATGGTATGGTATGGTATAAGGTAAGAAGCTCAGTCATCTGGGAGGGACTCTGAGTAGAGCCGTTGCTTCTCCACATCAAGAGGAGCCAGTTGAGGTGGCTCGGGCATCTGGTTAGGATGCCTCCTGGACGCCTCCCTGGTGAAGTGTTCCGGGCATGTCCCACCGGGAGGAGACCCAGAGGAAGACCCAGGACACGCTGGAGGGACTATGTTTCTCGGCTGGCCTAGGAACGCCTTGGGATTCCCCCAGAGGAGCTACTCCAAGTGGTTGGGGAGAGGGAAGTCTGGGCCTCCCTACTTAGGCTGCTACCCCCGCGACCCGACCCCGGATAAGCGGAAGAAAATGGATGGATGGATGGATTTTTGGATGACACCATTTTGTTAATAAAGTTTGTCATTTTATTCTCAGCTGGTGTCCATGTTACTATGCAAATGTTTATGTGTAGAGCATAGATAGACCATGCATTTACTACTGGTTGCTGAATATATTATTCTGCCAGAAGATAAGTACATTTAGTTAGTCCTAAAGTTTACTCAGTCAGATCGATAAGTTTGCTGCCTCATCATTGTAGGCAAATAGTTTGTGCTCAGCACACAAACTGAAAACAGATAAACTAAAGGTTCACACATAGCTCTGCGTACATCTGTACGCGTGTCCGTAGGCATGTACTGTACGTAGCCAGTTCATCCCCATACCTCAGCATACGTTCTCACGTTCATTCTCGCATTTTCGCACCAAATTCTTGACATCATTTGAGCAGCTGCAGCGCAGAGCGTTTACCTACGGGAAAAATTGAGGTTGCTGATTGTCATTTGTAGACATGCCTACTGATTTGATTGACAGATCGAGGGAGGCGCGAGCTGGCAGCTGCAGCCACAGCGGTGTTCTGTGTTTATATGTTATTTAAAAGTCCTAAAAAAATGGAGCGCTGGTCGTGCAGCCCACACATCAGACCAGCACACCAGAAAATCTGCAGAACCTCCCGCAGCCACGATGGACCCGAGTTTAATTCGCTCGTGACAAATTTGTTCATTTCTCATCATTTCAGTCATGGAGTCGACGGAAGAGAAATCAATCACTGACTTTTGGCAAAAAAACTAAAGAAAAAGCCAGATCAGGGATGAAAAAGGGGGATTTATTACATTTGTGTCGCATACAAAACAGTCCGGCACCGGACTGCTATGTTCCAGGGACCCCCGAAACACAAATATTACCATCAAAATAGATAAGCACACATAGTTTTACACCCCGAACCCAACCGTCTTGGTCCCGTTGCTCAACGTGGCCCCTGAAAAAAGATGGCCCCGTAGGGGTCCCAGGCCCCTGGCTCTGACATATGTTAAAGAGGGCCCCGAGACGTGAAGATCCATGTATGCTTAGTGGAAATCGGACCGACGGTTCAAAAAATGTCAACCCTAGATTTTTAGGGTTTTTCTAGCTTTTGGGGGGCCGCTACGGGGGACCCAAGGGCCCGAGGCGCACGGGACCAAGTCCCCCGCGTTCGTCTTGAGCCCGAGATCAACATACTCAAAAATCAACCTCCTAGCACTTTTCTAAAAAAAATGAATTGGGATAGTCATCAGAACATTGCAAAACACTCTGTTGGAATTCGAACCTTACCCCATTTGTGACCACAGGCTGGAAACATGAAAAAACAGTTATGAAAAAAAAGACAAGATGGATGTGTTCCACCCTCCCCCCAATGTTGACACCTCAAATCTGGGGTCCCTAACCGCTTTCGGCCCCGAGTTAGGAACTTAAACACTTTTGGCCCCCAAAAACTGCCTTTTCTGAACATATTTTGTAAATTTGGACCCCTTCCCGTGCACGTACGTGCACAAAACTTTCACACTCTTTTAGGGCTTACTCCATATACATGTGATTCAAATCTGGATTATCCAGGACTTCGGGGTCCTGAGTTATGAATTTTCTTCTTTAACCCTATTTTTCACAAAAAATACACCTGACCGGCATTTGCGGGGTTGTTTGGGGGTCTTACGGTGCACGTAGGAAGGCCAAATTTTCAGGGTAGATGCGGCCTATCCTGATCTACATCTCCAGCAAATTTGGTGCAGTTCCTTGCTTCCTTCAGGGAGATACAGGCTGCAGAAGGTGTAAAAAAACGGGTGGGAATTGTCCACAGGCCTCCGTTTGTTCAAAAGTTAATTAAGGTACCTTAACTTTGACCTAGCACCACCAAATTCACAGGATCTCTTAAGCACAAGCCTTTCTACCAGATTCTATAGTTATGTGGCTCTGGTCTATTCCTGTGGCCCGTGGCAGCCCCATGAACACAGACCTAAACGCAATGTAAGTCAATGGGCAATGTAAGTCAATGGGCAATGTAAGTCAATGGGCCTACAGCTCCAAGTTTGCGGGTTAATTGTGGGGCAGAGGAAGGGGTCATCAAGACGAGCTCATTCTTAAACTACACCACTCTGTTTATGCAGTCCAGTGCAGCGAGGACTGTCCAGACTTATACATTGGAGAAACGAAACAGCCCATCCACAGAAGAATGTCTCAACATAGGAGAGCCTCCTCCTCTGGACAAAACTCAGCTGTTCACCTCCACCTCACAGACTAGGGACACTCTTTTGAGGACCAAAATGTACATATTCTGGACCGAGAACACAGGTGGTTTGAGAGAGGTGTGAAGGAGGCGATTTATGTAAAAAGAGAGAAACCATCGTTAAACAGAGGAGGAGGTCTAAGATTTCAACTTTCAAAAACTTATGGCGCGGCCCTGGGTCTGGTTCCCAGGCGTCTCACACCTGATGAGAACAGAGGAGCTTTGTTTGTGAATTAGACCAACAAAGACTTTGACAGGTCCCTGCTATCAATGGGTGAAGTGTGACTTGTCATTTCACATACAGTAGGATGTGTGTGTGTGTTCTGTAAGCTCTGTTTTCATACACTGAACTTTGAATGGGTCACAGGTACGTGTTATCCCAAGTATGTGGGGGTGTTAGTTTCCAATTTAAATATGTTGGTGCGTGTCAATGGCTTGTCCTGTTATAACTGCTTCCCCTGACTGTCTGCTAAACTCAATTGATAAAGCTTTTCGGATGAGAAGCGAAACGTCTTGTTTGTTACAAATAAAGTCCAGTTGTTCTGTATTGAACGCCTTTTTTGATTTTATCATGTCCTGGACGACTGAGAATCTTCACCAGCATATGACTAATTAATCTTTGGCACAAGCCATTCTCTTCAAGGCAATGATCCGGTTTCGGACGTAATTTTTTACCCCAGTCCAGTTTCTGTCCTTGAGTGCATTTGGTTCTGCCTTGATGCACTGAAGGCAGTGTATTTTCTGAGGTACCTTGCATGTGTGGATGAAATTCATCATGTGTCTTTCAACTGCACAAACCTCTGTGTCTTCACACTTACATTTAGCATTCCCCCGGTTGCCTGTGATGAACAAATGTAAAGACCATAATATTAAAAAAATTCATCCATCCATCCATCCATTTTCTTCCGCTTATCCGGTGTCGGGTCACGGGGGTAGCAGCCTAAGTAGGGAGGCCTAGACTTCTCTCTCCCCAGCCACTTGGAGCAGCTCCTCTGGGGGAAGCCCAAGGCGTTCCCAGGCCAGCCAAGAAACATAGTCCCTCCAGCGTGTCCTGGGTCTTCCTCTGGGTCTCCTCCCGGTGGGACATGCCCGAAACACCTCACCAGGGAGGCGTCCAGGAGGCATCCTAACCAGATGCCCGAGCCACCTCAACTAGCTCCTCTCGATGTGGAGAAGCAACGGCTCTACTCCGAGTCCCTACCGGATGACTGAGCTTCTCACCCTATCTCTAAGGGAGAGTCTAGACACCCTGCGGAGAAAACTCATTTCAGCCACTTGTATCCGAGATCTCGTTCTTTCAGTCATAACCCAGAGCTCATGACCATAGATGAGGGTGGGAACGTAGATCGATCGGTAAATTGAGAGCTTTGCCTTTTGACTCAGCTCTCTCTTCACCACGACAGACCGGTACAGCACCCGCTTCACTGCGGACGCTGCACCTATCCGCCTATCGATCTCACGCTCCAGTTTTCCCTCATTCGTGAACAAGACCCCGAGATACTTAAACTCCTCCACTTGGGGCAGGACCTCCCCTCCGACCCGGAGAAGGCATGTTACCCTTTTCCGGCTCAAGACCATGGCCTCGGATTTGGAGGAACTGATTCAGTTTATCTAAAACACAGATGGCATACACTACTTCAGAACACTGCAAAAGCTTTGTATAAAAATATTTGATTCATGTTAAGCAAACCCTCACCCTACATTAGATTTAGAATGGGTTTGGAAACAATTTTTAAAGAAATTACTGGAACTGCAGTCAATAGGTAGAAAGAAAGAATTGTTGATGAAGATGATTGTCATCATTGATGCTTCTGTCTGGTATCAGTTTTATTGTAATTTTTCTCTTAAGAATTCAGTTGCAGCTCATATGAGGCAGAGGGGTGACATCATGCTTGCAAAATGTAATATGTTTGCATATTTATACTATTTGTTTTTCCATTATCTGAGGGTGACAGTGGTAAGGAAAAACTCCCTCATGAGGAAGAAACCTTTAGCAGAACCAGGCTCAGGACAAGTAGTATCTACTTTAACCAGTTGGGTTTAGTAATAACAAGGAGGAGGAACAGATACACAATGGCAGATCAAGAATCACATGATATAAATAGTATCAAATGATAACTATTCAATTTTAAGAAATCATTTTAAGAAATCAGGTAATTCTGTCCTCCAGTAGTCTAAGCCTATGGCGGCAGCATATTATAAGCCAACCCTAACTCTAGGATTTATCAAAAATGAAAGTCTAGTCTTAAAACTGGACAATGTTATCAGCCTCACAGACAGAAACTGGAAGTTGGTTCCACAAGAAAGGAGCCTGATAACTGAAAGATATTCCTCCCATTCTGCGTTTGGAAACTCTAGGTAGGAACCACGAGTAAGCCTTCAGTGTGAGAGAGAAGTGCTCTATTAGGAAAATCTGGAACAATAAGATCTCCAATTTAAGATGGAGCTAGGTTGTTGAGGGCTTTAATTTAAATTTCATTTTATTTATTTATTTATTTATTTAAATTAAGACAATACAACATGTCAGCAGTTAGCATCAATGTAAATATGCCAGAGTTAGCACAAAAGCTAATTTTAATCCATTGTCCTAAGGCAAGAACAAGAAACATCCCACAAAACAAAGAGCAGAGAATAATACAAGCATCACCTGCGTAACACACAACATGAAATTAAAATAAGGATATGATGCCATAACAAAATAGACAAGAAATCTACATATGAGTGCACCTCTGGTTAGTTCTCAATCAGTGTTTCAAAGACTTTATAGATTAGAAGTAAATTTTTGAATTCAATTCTGGATTCAACAGGGAGCCATTGTAGAGACGCTAAAACTGGAGAGATATGATCTCTCCTACTAACTCCAGTTAAGACACTGGTAGCAGCATTTTGGATTCACTGAAGACTTTTTAAATAAGCTTTTCACACATACACATATATACACATACATATATACACATATATACACAAATATATAGATATACTATATATCTATATAGTAAAAGAAAGTCTTCTCTCCTTTTCACTTTTTGTGATTGTTGGAGCAAAAATCAACTTCAAAACTTAAATTGATTTTATGCACAGCCCAAGTGGACATCTCATCCTCTGACGTCAGTAATACATTTCTAACCAGTGTCAAATTATAGTTATGATCAAAGCTGCACATATGTGTATATGAAAGAGCAAACAACAAAGCAATGTTAAAAACACCAAAGAATCCTATTCAAAAGGTGCATTATTGTTTGAAAAATAACTATATAAAGAAAAAAGAAAGTAGGCTCAATCATTCAGGTAAATAAATTACATACAAAAAAGGTATTTAAGAAATGAGCATGCATCAGGGTACATACAAAAAAGTTAAACTGTATCATCCGGAGAGTTTCTTTTTTTGAAAGGAAATGTTTTATCCTTCATCCAAAGGACTCCCATCAGTCTGAGGCCTGCCAACAGGGTCTATTGTATTAAGTAGCACCTTGTTGACTTGTTTCAAACCAGTCTGCTGTTGAGCTCAGTGTTGTTATGCACTATGATTAACTGCTTTAGACTGATGGTCCTCCATTTTGCATGTGTAAAGCCATTATGCCTGGGAACTCAACAGCAGACTGGTTTGAAACACATCAACAATGTGCTTGGTATGACATATCCTGTTGGTAGGCCTCAGACTGATTAAGTCCTTCAGATGAAAGATGAAAAATTTTCTTCCAAAAAGGAAACCGTCCAGATGACATGATGTAACTTTTTTGTGAACTATAGAATGAGTTTTTGACAGAAAACAGTAGTTGGTACAAAAGCCCAAGACAAACCAACAACTATTTCTTTACCATGTTTTTGACGAGAACAAGAGGAAATGGAAGATGAAGATGTTGTCTCTGGTGCCTTATTGGTATCCTCATCTGTCATCTCATTCACTTGTGTTTCTGTTGCCTTTGTGGCTGAAGTTTCTGTTGCCTCCGTGGCTGAAGTTTCTGTTGCCTCCGTGGCTGAATAAAAGTACTCCTGCTCATCACTTGAGGAATCCAGATCTTGTGATTCAATTCTTTCTGAAGATAAGTTGCAAGTAATTTGAGAAAAAAGGATCACATGCAATTTTTGTTGAAAAATAAAACCACTAACAGATCAGATTTCTTACATTACTCTTGCACCCATACACAAATGTTATCCCTTAAAGCTGCACAGACATTTCATAGGATTGCAAACAATACATTGACTTCAGTTTTGTAGTCTCCCAGTTTGATAACTGATTAATGTGGTTCTTAAACTTTATTTACCATCAATTGATTATGTTAAGATAATACTGTACATATTGGATCCAAATCAAATATTCACGCTTACCTTATCCGGATTAGTTCAAGGGTGCTTCCAAGTAAAAAAAGTGACTTCCTGTTCTGAGGGGGCAGGACCTCAATGAAGTCACAACATGACAACAAAGGATCGCCGGGCATCCAACAGGGATGAGTCATGCCAAGTTTGGTGCATTTCAGTCTTTCATTGTGAAAGTTATAGCTGTTTGAAATTTATGGAGTGAAACACAAATTTGAGTCCTGGCCACGCCCCTTTAGTATAAATGAAAATGCAAGCTTTTGATCATTTTTACTGTCCAGTGTATTAAGGGCATATTAACCAAGTTTGAAGGCAATCCTTTAAAATCCCTAGGAGAAGTTCGTTCAAATCTGTAAGTAGAAACACCAGAAAATAATAATAATAATAATAATAATAATAATAATAATGCATTTTATTTGGTAGCACCTTTCAAAACATCCAAGGAAACTTCACAGCATTAAAAACACAATAAAACAATATAAAATAACTATATAAAAAAGAAAAATTAAAGTGAGAAGGCTAACTTGAACAGATGAGTTTTGAGTTTTGATTTGAAGGTCAGAAGGCAGTCAATGTTACGGATGTCTGGGGGAAGAGCGTTCCAGAGTTGGGGAGCAGAGTGAGAAAAGGCTCTGTGTCCCATGGTGCTGAGGTGGACAAGAGGCACATTGAGATGGATGGAAGAGGAAGAACGAAGAGAGCGTGAATGGGTGGTAATGTGCAGGAGATTAGACAGGTAAGGAGGGGAGAGGCTATGAATAGCCTTAAAAGTGTACAACAGGATTTTAAATTGAATTCTGAATGTGACTGGAAGCCAGTGAAGTTGCTGTAAAACTGGGGTGGTGTGGTAGAATGGGGGGGGGGTTTGGTAACGATGCGGGCAGTTGAATTTTGAACCATTTGAAGCTTAAGGATTAATTTGAAATATGCAGATCGGGTAATACTATTGATTTGAGAATGAAAAGAGAGAGTGCTATCAAGAATGACACCCAGACTCTTGATGTGAGAGGAGGGAGAAACCAAGGAGTTGTCAATGAAGAGGGAAAAACTGTTAACTTTAGATAAGGTGGATTTAGTACAATGAGTAAAAACTCTGATGTATCACTGTTTAATTTCAGGAAGTTACACGTGAACCAGGAGTTAATTTCAGCTAAGCAGGAAGTGAGGGAGGAGGGAGGAAGTGAAGAGTCAGGTGCAGTGGATAAAAAGAGCTGGGTGTCATCAGCAAAACAATGGAAATGGGTGTTAAATTTACTGAAGATATCGCCAAGGGGGAGAAGGTAGATGATGAAAAGAAGGGGCCCCAGGACAGAGCCTTAGAGCACACCTGAAGTCACAGGAGAGGAATGGGATCTGAATGATTTTAGTTGGATGAACTGGGTGCGACCAGAGAGATAGGACTGAAACCAAGCGAGGGGTGTGTGGGTGATGTCAATGGATGAAAGTCTATGGAGGAGGATGTTGTGGGAGATGGTATCAAAAGCCGCACTGAGATCGAGAAGTATTAGGAGGGAAAGTAAACCAGAATCTGCTGCCATGAGAAGAGAGTTGGTGATTCTGAGGAGAGCAGATTCTGTGCAAAAAAAATCATCT
>JBBPBX010031917.1:11746-28745 GCA_038048925.1 Garcialebias charrua | reverse complement strand
ATATATATATATATATATATATATATATATATATATATATATATATATATATATATATATATATATATATATATATATATATATATATATATATATATATATATATATATATATATATATATAAATATATATATATATATATATATATATATATATATATATATATATATATATATATATATATATATATATATATATATATATATATATATATATATATACATATATATATATATATATATATATATATATATATATATATATATATATATATATATATATATATATATATATATATATATATATATATATATATATATATATATACATATGTATACACACATACATACATATATATACATATATACACATACACATATACATACATATACATCCATACACATACACATATACATTCATATTCAGTCACATACCCATCTACATATCTACATATAATATCTACATATACATGCCTGTATCCATTTGTGTGTGGTTGTAAACATGCATAAATGAATAAGGCTTCTCTAATAGAACATTCAATAGCGACCGTGAAGCATCAGAGATCCGCCCCCCAAGACCCGAGGCAGACAAAGGGGGGACCAGAGCTCAAGACCCCAAGAGGGACCCCAAGCGCAGAGCCCCCAGGGCCACCCAAGCAGGACGAACCACTCACCCACCCCCCAGATCTGACCATAGGGTAGAGCCGGAAGACCCCCACCAGTGACTACACACAATGACCCCCCGGGGCCCACAGCGACAAACTCATAGGCCCCCGCCGGGGCCCGCTGCACCGACATAGCCCCAGGCACAGGCACCAAGGCCCGGGCACCGGGGACGCCCACACCTCAGGCCCAGGCATGACAGGACCAGAGGACCCGAGCCCCACCAGGCCGAACCGATATACGCTTAAACACCCGACCCCCGACACCGAGGGCCCCAAGAGCGCCAGCAGGCAAAGGCACACCCCACCAGTGGGCCACGTGGTAGGAATGCAACACCAAGTGGCCTCAGATGTATCATAGAGAGGGCATTCTAAGTCCCGGCCTGACAAATAGACATTCATACACAGACACAATCACACACAGACCCACCCTCATCTACATCCTCACTCACTCAAAGACATTCAGTAATGACACATTCCATTCATAATCCCGATACGCACTCTATACCCCCCTGGTTCAAACACAGGAAAATTTCCAGAGTAAAATTTACTCAATTTGAATAAAATTTTACTCTAAAAAATACATTTGGTCCCAGTCTAAATAGAGTAAAATTTACTCTCATGGAAGAGTTGAAATTAAAGAGTAAAATCTACTCTATTTAGTGCAAAAATTTTAATCAGTGCCAAGAGAATTTACTCCAAGTTGATTAAAAAATAAATTACTCTACCGTATTTTTACTCCAAGTTGATTAAAAGAAAAAATACTCTACCGTATTTTTACTCCAAGTGGAATATAATTTATTCTACATAGAATTGCATTTTATTCTAAGTAGAGATAACTTTTACTCTAACTGAAAAGGAATTTTACACAAAATAGAATTACCGGTAAATTTGATTCCATATAGTGTCAAACTGTGCTCTTAATAGTATACAATTTTACTCCTAATTGAATTGAATTTTATTCCATATTGTGCAGTTAAACATTAAATTAAATTGTAAAATAGAACCAAATTTAACTTTATTTCACTCACTATGCAATTGTTTTACAGCTATTATACACTGCTAAGTTTGTAAGAGTACAATGCATAGACCAGAAATCAGTATTTCAGCCATTTTTATTGTTCACAGGAATGGAACAATATAAACATTTGCATCTTCATGACTGTATGACACCTGTAAATCAAAAGCTCTGGAACAGAAAAGCTCTTCTACGTAAATAACATGAGGTTCGTCTCCTGTACACAAAACTGAAAGTTATGCACCATAACTCATGTTCTCTGAAGGAAGGGAACGAGGTGCAACATATGCTATGGGAATTGCGCCCCCGCGCGATTACCTGAAGGAATACATTCACGCCTTTACGGCAGGGGCGTCAGCGCCGCGCCAGAGGCCCCGCCCTCTGGGTACTTAAGCCGCTGACGCCCATCCATCATCTCCAAGATGCACTTCACCGAGCTTTCAGCATTGAAAGGGCCAGATATGTTGCACCTCGTTCCCTTCCTTCAGGGAACATGAGTTATGGTGCATAACTTTCAGTTCCCTTTCAGTCATGTTCTCTCGGTGCAACATATGCTATGGGAACGTAATTCATTCACACCCTTGAAATGCTCAGTAAAATGCATGCTAGTGTGAACATCTGCCCTTGTTCAGCAGGCATCTCAAGGCTACTTTCTACTGTGTGTTAGAAAGGACAGCCTGAGTGATATCACACGCAGTAACATCCAAACTGTAATGCTTTGCAAAAGTGTTTATTGAGCTCCAATTTGTTGCAACACAAATGTCAGCAACTGGTACACCCTTGAAAAATGACCACGAGGTGGCCAAGCCCCGAGTAGAGTGAGCGTGCACTCCAGAGGGCACCTATTGACCTTTGCTAATGTACGCCCTCTTTATGGCCTCAGTCACCCAGTGTGAGAGGTGCTGTTTTGATAGGGCCTTTCCGGTAGCAGGTGCTGCAAAGCACACAAACAGTTGATTTGTTCTTCTCCATTCGGCTGTTCTCTGCATGTAAGTGCTTAAAGCCCTCAAAGGGCAGAGAGCCTTCAGCCTTTCCTGTTCCTGAGTGAGGACAGGAGCAAGTGGAAAAGAGGAGAGATCAAAGCCCAGACTTCTATGGTTTAGAGTCAGGACCTTGGGGACATATGCGGGATTAGGCCTTAAGGTAACCTTTGACCAGTCAGGGACGAATCTGGTACACATTGGGTGTACAGACAAGGCATGGAGGTCGCCCACCTGTTTTGCCGAGCAAAGGGCCAGGAGCACAGCGGTTTTATAAGATAATAAATCTATCTTAATCTCGCTTAGTGGCTCGAATGGGAGGTCACAGAGAGCCCCCAAGACCAGACTAAGATCCCATCCAGGCGTCAGGATCCTACTGGGGGATTTATTTCTTAGCGCGTCCTTCATAAATCTTATTATGAGAGAATGCGCGCCAGGTGTCCTGTTTCCCCAGCTTTCGTGACAGGCTGAAATCGCTGAAAGAAACACTTTGATTGTTGAGAAAGAACGGCCCTTTTCCAGTAAGTCCTGAAGAAAAGTCAGAAGCTGAGCCAGGTCACACGAATAAGAAATAATATTTCTCTCTGTGCACCAAGCTTCAAAAATACGCCATTTCTGTGCGTAAAGAGACTGTGTTGACACAGCTCGGGTGTTCTATATGGTATTTACCACATTTTCTGGCAAGCCTGATGCTACCAGTCTGTTCCTTTCAGCCACCAAGCTGAAGTTTTCCACAGCTCCCAGCCTAAGTGGCGGGACTGCTTCTTCTGGTGACGTGGTGTGTCCCAGAAGAGGAGCAGTTGGTGAAAACGGTTCTCCTCAGAGAGTTCTGGACTCTGTGACCCCCTGAGGGTCAACCAAGTTAGGAAGAGGGTCTTTTTGTAGAAGTACTACCATACTACTCTGTTTAAGAGTGTTTGGGGGCAGAGACAATTTGTTGTTGTTATTAGACAAAAGCGGAACAGAGTGTCCGATTTTCCTCTTTTTATTGGGGTTCATGGGACTGAGGAACAATGAGTTGTGTAAACGAGCAGATCTCCAGACCCCGACCTGTTTCCTGGTTGGGTCTGGTTTACTGGTCTCCAGCCTTGACAGAATACTGGAGGCCGACAAACCGCCTGGGTTCCATGTGTCACCTGGTGGGGGAACATTGTTTAAGAGCAGACCTGAGTCAGCACAGTGGGTGTGGTCACGTGCTGCAGGGTTAAGCCCCCAATATACCTGTTTCTTTTGCCTCACGCCGCTGGACTCGCGTGTGCTGCGCACCGGCAGCCCTTTTATACTCTGTGCAAGCGCAGCTCTCTGGAGTGCAGGCAACAGGACAAATTGAGGTCGCTGATTGGTCATTTGCTGACACGCGAGGCAGTTTATCAACGCGCGCGCGTAGGCGTAGTAAAATCTGACCTTGGCGCGTTCACGCCCGTGATCAAAGGCTTTTGCCGCGGCGCTCCCACGGCGCTCCCACGGCGCCGAGCGGCGTGAGGCAAAAGAAACAGGTATATTGGGGCCTTCACTGCCAGAGCATTACCTGTCACCCATAAATGATAATGGGACAGCTGCAACGTGAGAACGTGGAGATAGTCTTTTGTGCTTGGTAGACCTTAAATTGGTTGGTGACAGAGAGCTCAGTTCTCTTGATCAAGAGGAGGAGAAATCTGATTCAGCCATGGTTGTATGCACACAGCAGTTTGATCGCCACCGTCTGTGTGCATGTATGAAGCAGGTGATAACCTGTGGGCTTCTGTCGAGCCCCCCCCGTCCCTTCCTGGGGGCTGTTGAAAAGGCGTCTGGGAAGGTGGGCCGTCAGATTCTGTTGGAGCGCACCCCTGGGGCACGAAGATGTCACGAGTTTGTGTGGTTTGTGTATTGTCCGCCCCACGGTTTACAACGGAGCGGGGCTGGAGCACGTGACCCCCTCACCTGTCTTTGTGAGAGGCGTGAGACCTGCTTGCAGGCGCCTCTGCGCCTGTCTGTTACAGACAGAGCAGAAGCACTCTACTGGGGCTTATTGATTAGACTAACACCCTGTGAGCCGTGAGGGAGGGGGGGGAGGGAATGTCCCCCTTCCTTTATTTCAGCTGGCAGGCCAGAGGGACCCATTCTGTTGGAAATATGTTTTTTTTTTTGAGTCAATAAAACAGAGAGAGGATGTTTTTTTTTAGCTTTATTCGTGCTTACGTGTAATGACACATTTGAGTTTATGTCACTCACAGCAGGAAAAACATGATTCGTGCATGCAACAGAGTTACCAGCTTTTTGTACCGTGCTATAAATAAAGTCTGGACATAAAGGGATCATTCTCTGTACCACGTGGACGGGTGATTGTGTAAAATGAAAACGTGGACCTGGTTCATCAGGCACGTTTTTGTCTGGTGTCCCAGTTCGTCGAGGAGGCCCTGTGTCTGACCGCCTGACGGGGGACAAACCTGTTTTCGCTCCAGGCGTGCTCGGCCCGAGGTGGGCCCGGCCGTGGACACTGCCGGTGCTCGGTCTCGTATGCCGGTCGCTTTTGCGGTGGGGCACGAGTAGCTGAGTGGTGTCGAGGTTGCGCAGGTCTGCCACCAGCTGACTCCCTGAGGGGGGCGAAAGTTCTCCTGGCTATGCCCACCCGGAGAGCTTTGGCCCGTTTGCGCCTCTGGTCCAGCTTGGTCTGAATTTGATCCAGAGCTTTCCCAAATAATCCCATCGGTTCTATCGAGTGATGGAGAAAAGGCACCTTTTATCACTCAGGGAGATTTGTAAGGGTCATCCAGAGATGGCGAATCACGATGACCACCTCAGCCATGCCTCTGCCCTGAGCAACAGCAGCTGTTACCATCATGCGGAGCACAAAGTCTGTTGCCCTGCGGGCTTCATCCAGCAGTTCAGTGGCAGCTTGTTTGTCTGACTTTACCTGGAGCTACTGCAGTTTTTCCGCCAGGTAAGCTTGCATCAACGCGGACGCGTTCATCGCGCGCACCGCGAGTCCCTGAGCCCTGTAGAATTTCTCGAGCAGAGAAGCTGAGGCTCTACACGCTTTGCTAGGGAGAGTTGGTTTTGTCCCGGATGACTTGGAAGCCAGGTGAGACGCCAATGTGTCCTCGATTTGAGGCTTGTTGGCTATTCCCACTTCATCCATCCCGTCCACGTCGAGAAACTGCGACAGTGGCAAAAGCATGGGAGCTCTTGGCTAAGCCCAGGTGCGAGTCAGCTCTGTGAGGAAGTCTGGGAACACAGGCATCCTTTGCCTCGTAGCGGCCTGCTGCTTTGAGTAGAAATAGTTCCCCGCCAGCCTCGTGACCTGTTGACGAGGCGGGGGTTCTGGCCATAGGATCTGCAGTGCGTCCGTTGCTCTGTGACACGAGTAGAACAGAGCAGGGATGGAAAAGTCGGTTTCCGGGAGCACAGATACTGGAGTGCGGGAGAGATCTTCTCCCTGTTCCTCGTATTCGACGTCTGCTTCCTCCGCGGAAAATTCACCTGAGGCTGAAATCGAGATTTCGTCCTCGTTCAACATGCCTCGAGTGTCGAACTCGACTGTTAAGTCCACCATGGAAGCTAGCACGTCAGGGCTGTCATCCCATTCGACTTGTGTGCTGTCATCCAGAGCCATGTTCTCAAGCTCCAACGTGGGAGTGAGGGGCTCAGTGGTGTCCGGATCCGCCTGCGCGGCAGACGCGCCCATGGCCTTGGCGACGAAGTCCGCCAGGTGCCTCCCCACTGCTTCCAGCATCTGGCTGCAGTGTGGGCAAGAGTCGGGCGTATCCAGCGCCATTTTTGCATGTAACATCCCCAAGCAGACGGGACAGGCCTCGTGGGTGTCCGTCATTGCGAGGGAGAAACCGCATCCGCTAGGACAGGCGCGCGAGGTTGGGCTCGCCGTCCTGCTGGTTTTCCTTGGAAGTCTTGTCTTTCGCTTTCCTTTCTCCGGAGGCATTTCCGAGATAAGGCGAGCGAGTCCTTCCAAAATCCTTTTTCTTTTATTTTGAGACGTCTCCTCCGTCGCGTCGCTGTCGCTGGCTAACTCGCTACGAGTTAGCAGGGGTAGCGGTTGTTCGCACAGCTAGCGTCATCGAGCGAAGCAGTCTACGGAGAGAGGAGAGAAGCGGGGTTAAGGTAAAATATGCCGGGCTAGCTTTTGCTAGCCTAGCAGTATGCAAGAAAAAAATATCCGTATGCTCTCTGTAGGGAGCAAGCTCACCTCTGTATGAGTGATGAAGTAACAGATAAGTCCCGCGAAGAGAGGTAGTTCAGGTGTAAGCGAGGTGAAGGGCAAAAAGAGGATGATGGATGGGCGTCAGTTGCTTAAGTACCCAAAGGGCGGGGCCTCTGGCACGGCGCTGATGCCCCTGCCATAAAGGCGTGAATGTATTCCTTCAGGTAATCGCACGGGGGCGCAATTCCCATAGCATATGTTGCACCGAGAGAACATGACTGAAAGGGAACTTGAAAAGCACTGAAATGCTCAGACTCACTGTTTGCAGTGCAAATGTAACAAACAGTAACCTCTCATCTTTCACAACATTGTAGATCTTATGGAAATCTGGCATTTCACAATAAACTTCTTTACAAACAGCTAAATCTGCACGATACATATTTCCATGGTGTTTGGTCCATTTAACATTTAATATCTTGGTGTTGATTGGTAACTGAAGAGTCTCCTCTATCTCACAGCCCTCTCATGCGCTTTATTGAGATGCTGTCTGAACCCAGAAAATGTGCCATAAACTTGAGCACAACCTGCCTGACCACATTTAAGACGAAGTGTCTTAGATCAAAGTCCATGGATCACTTTTAAGTGCTTGGTCAGAGAATTAGCATTTGTCTGGTACTTCTTACAAATGAAACAGAACATTCCAACTCAACTTAATATTGAAACAATCGTAGGAAAACCACTATTTAACGCAGCATCCGAGCCCTCAGCTCTGCAACCCTAGGATTCACTTTGGTTGTCTCAACATCTATTTCGTAAATGATGGTCTGCAAAAAGTTGTACACATTGACCAGATCATGGTCATATGAAGTGCCGAACACAAAGTGAGCTTTAAAAAGTTCATCAAAACAGGCAAGAGTGCCTTGTGATTTGCAAGGTATGGCATGTTTGTCAATCACAATGAAGTACTTGTGAATCACGCTCCTCTGAGTCCTTACTGCAAGCAGGTATGGTTGACAGCTTTCCACGATGCCATCAAGGTGCCCCTGGATGCTAGTTCCCATCTGAAGTACTTGTGAATCACGCTCCTCTGAGTCCTTACTGCAAGCAGGTGGTTGACAGCTTTCCACGATGCCATCAAGGTGCACCTTGATGTTGGTTCACGTCTGCGGCAAAAACAGATAAAAATTAAAACATGATTAGTCTTGGGTTTCTACGGAGACAGGGTTCTTATAGATAAGGCAAATTAATTTCGAGGTCCTCTTTAATGTCACTTGAAATGAATTTTAAAACCAACTTCACAAGAAATACAAATAAATAATTAAATAAATAAAAAAGTGAAGAATAGATAATTTTGATCAACATAAATGTTCCCTTTACTGTAACCTTACCTTTACAAACTTCACAAGATGTTCACTGGCTTGTCTGACTGAGAGTTTTCCTGGTCTCTTGCGGACATGAGGTGACGGTGGCAGGAGGTGCACAAGGATCAAGATGGATGACATGTCACTGTCCTATCCTGGAAGAAAAAGTAAAATTGTCAGGATTTTCAGGCAGGACAGAAACAAACCCAATAATTGCAGGCAGTGAACTCAGACTCGGCAGGTACAAAAATAAATATTTTTAATAGTAATAAATTAAAGAGCTGACATGGCAGCATAAACTTACAACGGGAGATAATCAGGACAGGACCAAGACAGAACCAGGACAGGACAAGACCATACCTAACGACAACATAACAAAGGACAAAACTCTCAGACAAACTATATATACACACAGACAAGACATGATGTGATTAAAAAAACACCTTGGAAGTGAACACAAGGACGGAAATAATCTAAATACTGTAATTGAAACACAAGGGTGCACAGACAAGGGATGCCCACTAGATGGTGCCATCCCTACAAAAATAAACATAAGCTACCAAAACTTCTTATTTGCAACCATGTTAACACTTCCAGAGTAAGCTTACCAAACGGTGACGGCAGATGGAGGTGCACTCATATTGAACCAATTTATATAAAAATCTGTTACATTAAAAACTTTTCTTTGTAATCCATTGCAACTTACCATTTTCCACTTCTGTTGAGCCTTCAGCATTGTGAAGAAGGTTCTTAAAGGGGACCAAATGTAGGATATATAATTTTTTGTGGTGTATCTGTCGGCTATCCAGACCATTTTCAGTCAATTTTATACACAAAATAATGCTTAGATAATAAAATATCCCCTTTCTAATTCTTAGCAGTTTTTTTTAGTTTTCCAGCTTTAGGTGCATCTGGAAAACTAAAAAAAACCGCTAAGCATGATG
The DNA here is from genome assembly GCA_038048925.1 of Garcialebias charrua. Taxonomy (NCBI): domain Eukaryota; kingdom Metazoa; phylum Chordata; class Actinopteri; order Cyprinodontiformes; family Rivulidae; genus Garcialebias; species Garcialebias charrua. The sequence continues at coordinate 19,646 of JBBPBX010031917.1, read as the reverse complement.
GGAAAGACAACAAAATACACTCCCCTTAACCACTAAGCATTATGGGAAAGACAACAAAATCCACTCCCTTGGTGGTTAAGGGGAGTGGATTTTGTTGTCTTTCCCATCATGTTTAGCGTTTTTTTAGTTTTTCCAGCTGAACCATGAGTGAGAAGGACATGTGTGTGGTATAGACTTGCCTCTTGTGTGCTGTTAAAGTTTGGGAGTTTCCTGATGTAATGCTCAACAGTGTCTTCATTGGGTTTAACTCACACAATGTTAAGGCATCAGTCACAGAATGTGATGGAACACAAGTGCTCTTTCAGAGTCAGAGTCAGAGAGTCAGAGAGAATTTATTGTCATTTGCACCGCATGTAGTACATGTGTTGAAAACGAGATTATGTACACAGGGTCCCAGTTACATCCAACAACAAATGCAAGAGAAATACAATAATAACATCTAGGATTAACTAAGAGAGACATCACATCAGCTAGTAATACACTAAGCCCTAATGTAGTAGAAAAACATCATTATAAACAGCAGCACGAACATGAGCAGATGGTCACAGATGAACGCAGCAACAAGAAACAGATCAGTACAGTATCAGTATGATGTGACATTTTGCAGTGTTTATTCTTATTATTTATTTATTCATGAGTCTGACAGCCTCAGGGTAGAAGCTGTTTCTCAGTCTAGTGGTTCTACATTTGATGCTCCTCAACCTCCGTCCCGAGGGGAGTGGTGCAAAGAGTGAGTGTGCTGGGTGAGTGAGGTCTTTCATGATGCAGGTGGCTCTTTTTCTGCATCTGGAGGTGTAAATGTCTGTGATGGTGGGGAGACTGACTCCCACAGACTTCTGTGCAGCCTTCACCACTCTCTGCAGAGCTTTTCTCTCTGCAACTGTGCAGCCTCCATGCCACACGTTGATGCTGGAGCACAGGACGCTCTCCACTGCACACCTGTAGAACGAGGTGAGGACTGGGCTTCTCAGACCGGCTCGTCTCAGCCGTCTGAGGAAGTAGAGTCTCTGATGACCTTTCTTGATCAGGCTGGTGGTGTTATTGCTCCAGCTGAGGTTATCATTCAAGTGTACACCCAGGTATTTGTAGCTGGAGACCACCTCCACCGCAGATCCACCTATATACAGTGGGGTGTGGGTGTGTTTGTTCCTTCTGAAGTCCACAATCATCTCCTTCGTCTTCTTCACATTCATGTGAAGGTTGTTCTCTTTGCACCAGCTCTCCAGATGTTCCACCTCCTGTCTGTAGCTGGATTCATCATTATCTGTGATGCATCCCACCACAGCTGTATCATCTGCAAACTTAACAATATGACAGCCTGGATGTGTGGCTATACAATCATATGTGAGCAGAGTGAACAGAAGAGGGCTCAGCACACATCCCTGAGGAGAGCCAGTGCTGAGGGTGATGGTGGAGGAGGAGAAGTTGTGGATCTTCACGGACTGTGGTCCGTGAGTCATCAGTCACAGAATGTGATGGAACACAAGTGCTCTTTGAAGTTGGATCGGAAACATCGGCAGGTTGGATCCGATATCCGATACTTAAATTATGCTGGTATCGGATACCGATACTGGATCGGATCGGCCCCATCCCTAATAAATACATGTACCTGTTTGGGGTTGTGACAGTCTGGGGACCTTCTTTTGTCAATTACAAGCTTCCCTCTGGACAAACTTCAGTCTCCAAGCCAGATACCCACTCCCATCTTCTGGACTGTAATAATGCTCCTAAAAGTATAGGTGAATGAGAAATGTTTTTAAAGGTATGATAGCTAAGACAACCGTGAATGCTAGTAGCTGTGAGTTACAGATTTTAGTTCACATTGTTTGAATTACATAGATAAAATTTCTTCACTATGTTTATTCTTCAAGCTGCAGTAGCCCAACATTGGAACAATGAACTCTACAAAAGTTTAAAAACTGGAAAGTTAAAAACAAGTGGCACAGATGCAGGGCATGCAAAAGAGAAAGATTTTCAGTTCTACTCAAACCATAGCCAAGCGGTTGGACTTCTGTGTTGAACTTACAGCCAAACCTGCTCTTAGGATCAGCCAGGTAAGGGAACAAGGTAATAATACACTTTGCAATTTTGCATAGTCCTCTTTGACACGTCTGGAAGGACTTGTCCTATAGAGACAGACAAAACTGTGAGCATTTTTAAAGGTGTAAAAAACACCTTCAAAAAAGGTAAATGTGGGGGGTGGATATAAAAGATAAAAAATAAGAATTTCAGCACCCATGTTCACTTGTCATATGCGCAACCAATATCTTGACCATGTCCCGCCGTCTGCTGTCTGTTAGGCTTTTTGTCCGCGCATATTCATTGATGACCCTGTCTCCTCCTGGTTTGTTCTTTAGAACATTTTCAATCATCAAAGTGATGGTAAAAATATAACAAAATATAAATTGATAAATCACAAAAACACAGGACAATTACAAATCCTGTTTTATTTCACACACACACAAAAAAGAAAGATAGTAGAAGAAGAGCTATAATAGTTATTAGAATAGTAAGTTATGTTGAAAAGCACAAATAAAAACTTCAACTTCAATTTTTTTTGTGAAGTCCAGAGCCTTCTATGGTACGGTAATGATCTGGACTAAAATGTGCAGAGATATGCTGAAGGAAAAACACAGAAAGTGCTTCTAAGAGAGTATCGTACTTTCTGCCCTTTAAGTCACTCTGCCCTATATGTTGCATTAGTCCAATTATGTCCAATAAAGTGGAAAAATCCATAAACGTGTCGCACCTCCGTATACGTCGCATTTATTATGCGTCACCGCTGACGTGTCGCGCATGTTACGTGTCACCGCAAATGGCCACAGGAGCGTGCACGGTAGGACTTTAACAAGATTAACACTTAAAAACAATTATTTGTTTGCTGAAAATTATAAGAAAGATGTGTCTGAGCTGAACTTTTCCTTAATAAATTCACGTAATGGACAAATCAGCTGGATTTAAATTGTTTTGCTTTGACGGTCTTCCAAATGGTCGCGCGCTGCGAAAATAAATTATAAATAAATCAAATTTTTGCTCAAACATCTCCTAAAGCTAATCAGTTGTAAATGTCCATCCAGTGATTACTTTCTGTAAGTTTCATCAAAATCTGTCCTGTGGTTCTTGAGCTAATTTGCTAACAAACACTGAGGTAACAGTAGTTCAGACCTCCAGAGAGCAGGAGGCCGTGCTGCGACAGAGTTGAGTCCGACCAGATGAGTCTGCTGTCGAACACATGAGCTAGGAACGGTCGGTGGACCCTAGCGGCCAAAAGTGGTACTGCTCCATTTTTTTCGTCAGAATGAATGGAAACTGTCATATCTCGGCCAAAAATTGGTCTAAAAATATGGGGGGAAAACCCTAAATATGTTGCTTCGCCGTATAAGTCGCAGGACATGAAATTTTGTAAAAAAAACAAAAAAATAAAAAAAAACTGTGACTTATAGGTTAGAAATACGGTAATTTACATAATTATTCAAATTTGTAAAAACTCTTTTTAAGTCTACACAATAATCTGCATAGCTTACTTGGGCAAGAGAGGTGTCTTCAGCTCTCTGTCTTGTTGCAGGACTGTGTTGCAAAATAATGGTGTCATCGGAGTCCACTTCAGTTTCTCCACTGGAACTGCAAAGGAGCTGCTTGCTGCACAACTTAGCTGATCCATAGGATTATCTAAACATTATGTTGGTAGAGTTAACAATAGGCAACACACTAAAATAAAATGAAACTACAAAACTAAAACAAAAAAATAATAAAAATATATTATTTTAAATAAATTGAACTATCAAGTCACCTGATGAGCTCTTCTCACATGAAACAGTTTGATACAAACACAGCTAAGTCCTGCACGTGTTTCTGTGTTCATTGTAATTAACCACTGAAACACTAGAAACTGGTGAAATTGTTGATGCTAGGATGTTTCAACATGTGTGAAACGCTACAAACGTGAACGCTTTCACATCATGGACATATCTGGAAAGCAATTTATATCCCTATTACTGTATCTGTTCAAAACCCATAAGAATGACCAAAAATAGTTCACAAAAATAAACAAATGACACTTCAAAACAACTTAACTTCTGGATTGAGATCTTGTGCGTCACAAATTTCCAGCACACCAAGGTTGGGACTTTTCAAAAGGAACTCGAAAACCTCCTCATCCACTTCAGTCTTTGAGTCATCAAATACTTTTAAGTCCAATGTTTGGATGCTGAACTTCTTTGCAGCTGTGAACATAGCAAATTATTTATTTATTATATATTTGAACATATGTAAATAGCAATTAAAGTAAGGCATAAAAAGTAAAACAAAATAATAAATCTGAAAAGTTGGTAAAGCACCTATTATGGCACAATTTCCAAAACTTTTTTGATGAACACAATCTATGAAAATGCTGGAAACTTGTTTTGTTTGCACTCACCACATTCCAAAACAAACTGTAAGTCGGTTGGCCTTCAAAACAGATGTATTTCTGTCGATCTCTGTATTTCACACGCACAGCTTGCATCCTACATTACATAAAAATAATGTATTTTTCAATAATCATATAAACATACTTATCAAAGTGAATAAAAAATTAAGATAAACAGTTGAAACCATCATGGGGAAGAAGCACTGGGTGGATAACAACTATCCTTAATGGGCTCTTTACTTGAATTTAGTCAATTACCACAACTAAAAAAAAAAAAAAAAAGGGAAAAAAACATCAGCTCCATACAACTCGATGTAAACNATCATTTCCCACTGACTGGATTTCAAGAAACAGCAAGTCATCTGTTGACAATAAAACCTCTTTGTTGGAGCGCGAGATTTGGCCAATCACAGATTTTACTCAGTTGTTACTAAAACAGGAGATGGAGAAGCATGTGGGAGTGGTGCTGATGTTGTACAGACGATAGTGGGTGGAGACGACAGCAAAACAATGCAGTGTGCGGTTGAACCGGGTGAGGTGGGAGGCGGAAACAGATTAGAGGCGATGTTTTCAAAGGAAAGTAAGACAATTTTACAAATGACCGACGCAGAGAAAACTGTTCGACCAAGTCCTCTAAAGTGTGGGAGCTTGACGCTTCATAAAAATAAAAATAAACTACGCGACATGCAGCTTTGAAAAGTGACGACACGGGAGAACCACGCTGATGAAATGTAAACATGACTGTTAACTTCATCACGGTGTGAATGAAGTAAACCATTTGTTCTGTTCCAAAGTGACAAAACATAACGCTGATGAAATGTAAACATGACTGTTAACTTCATCACGGTGTGAATGAAGTAAACCATTTGTTCTGTTCCAAAGTGACAAAACATAACGTCAGTGTCTCTAGCTGAAGCTGCTCTGTATTGAATGCCTTTTTTGATTTTTTTGACTGGTACGACGTTTGTCACATTTTTCCTCCTTTCTGAGTTTACAGGTATGCCTTCAAAACAAATGTATTTCTGTCGATCTCTGTATTTCACACGCACAGCTTGCATCCTACATTACATAAAAATATATTTTTCAATTATCATATAAACACACTTCTCAAAGTGAATAATAAATTAAGATAAACGGTTCAAACTATCATGGGGAAGAAGCACTGGGTGGCTAACCACTACAGTATCCTTAATTGGTTCTTTACTTGAATTTAGTCAATTGCCACAACTAAAAAGAAAAAAACATATCAGCTACATACAACACGATGTAAACAGGGTTTTTGGACAAAACAGTCAATCAAAAATGTTTTCCTGACAACTTGCATAGTTTGCATACAAAGCACAAGTTTAATCCAGTTTTTTAACGCTGCTCTACAATAAAGAAAAGTTACTAGGCCTCCCGTGCCATTTTCTAGCAGAACAATGGCTGCACTTGCTTCGACTGTACAGCTAGCTATACTCTTTTAAACTCCATTCCTCAGTTTAAAAATAGCTAAATAAAGGTTGAATGAATGAATGAATGCGCTCGCAGGTACAGTATGGCCAGAGCTCGATCAATTTTGAAGCTACGGAGATGCACATTACAGCATTAGAAAGGTCTCGCTCTGGAGAACCAGAAAATGGGTGTTTGATACAGTTCTGCACAATTTTGCTATGTTTAACCATGGTAAAACTCTACCCCCCCTACTGGTGGGAAGCACGTTCGTGCCCGCGGGGCTAACATTTTCCGAACCGGCTTGCCAAGACCTTTCTGTCGGTGTCAAACCCGTCTCGCTGGAGTGTTCCTAGCCAAAGTTATTAACAGACAAAGAAACGTTTGCGCATGCCGTATTTTCCACCTTAAAAGTTACCCTAGACCCGAAATTTTCAAAGTACCACAGAACTAACAAAACTTCATCTCCATCCTCGAGTCCAAATCTGTTCTCAAAATCATTGTTCAAAAATCACTTGAGGTTGTGGAGGATTTTGAAACTGTCTGCCTGACAGTAGTCAGAGGGATGAGGAAACACACACTCTGAATAAGTGTATAATGTATGCATCTGAATGTCTCACTCCAAGTCACTTGTGTATATTAACAAAACCAGACCCTGTCTATCAGAAACAAGAGGTGACACGCTTTCAAACAAAGTATTGCATGCAGGAATTAAGTCAAGATAACAACATGAACAAGTTAGATTAATACTGCATCTTTTCTGTGATTAAAAGGTCTTTCTTAGGCGAAATTACACAATTCAACAGATGATTTGGGACACAAGGTCTGCTTTCTTCTCTGCAAGTTTGGTATCTCTGTGAAGTGCTTAACCCCACCTAGACAGAGATGCCAGTCCCACTTACGTCAGGGCTTGTTCAGTGGATCTGGCCCAGGAAATCTTTTTAAATCGGACGACTGGAGTGATCAGTCTTCCAAATGCACACACAAAATGTCCCACTCAAAGTCACTTGTGTATATTAGCAAAACCAGACACTGTTTATCAGAAACTAGAGGTTACAAGTTTGGAAACTGCTTGAGATTGGGACAGTGTCTCTCTTGTCAAGGTATTAATGATGAAAGTGAAGGAGATAAAAGAAAAGATGATGCAGTTTAGTCAATTCAAGTAAACTTTATTTGTAAAGCACATTTAAAACAGAAACTCATCAAATCAATTCCAGTCGACTTTATTTGTAAAGCACATTTAAAACAGAAACTCTTATCAAATCAATTCAAGTCAACTTTATTTGTAAAGCACATTTAAAACAGAAACTCTTATCAAAGTGCTTAACAACAACAACAATGGGAGTAAAATGAATTAAAAAATACCAAACGCTAATCATTATACTGAAGATTTAATAAAATCATTTAAAATGTAGAAGCACAGAACAAAAGAAAACATTAAATCAACTGACAATGTAAGAAATGCCTGTGAAAACAGATGAGTTTTTAATCAGAGATTTGAGCTGAGGAAAGGAGGTGGCCTGTCTGATGCCTGATCTCCTCTGAGCTTGAGTCAATGAAAAGTAAGACGATAAAAAAATGAGATGTACAGTTTAGTCAAAATGAAAAAGCCCACTAAACCTAACCCTAACCAAAAGAAACTATCCCTAAAGCCACTCCAAGTCCTGTCCCTCTCTTTTGAATGAGCTCTTCTTGACTCCATAATCAAAGAGAAGCTCCTGATCCACAGCAATATCTTTTGAAGAAATAAACAGAAATGTGTCCTTCTCTACCCCCTCATCCATTACACTATAGAGTCTCGTTCTTAGGTTGAATTTTTTTCTCGAATGATTGATCAGCCGTCCAAATGTTTGATGGTCAGGGTGACAGTCGCAATGTTCGTTATGTGCATCAATGCACATTGCCTGATCTTTTTTGGTATAAAAAACATTCTCTGTTGATGTATGGTGAATTGCTTGGCCCTCTTTAGCTATCATCATGCGTCCATGGTAGTCACATACTACCTCTCCTTCACGAAAATCCTGTGTGGTTACAACACCACGGTTCTTTCCAGCGATCTCC
>JBBPBX010031917.1:0-10965 GCA_038048925.1 Garcialebias charrua | reverse complement strand
TTCCATTTATAGATGGCCTCCCTTCACACCTTATAGCCATCCTCTCACTCCAATATTTTTTTATTTTTTTTATTTTTTTTTTTTTTTTATTTTATTTTTTTTTTTTTATTTTATTTTTTTTTTTTTTTTTTTTTTTTTTTTTTTTTTTTTTTTTTTTTTTTAATAGAGAAAGAAAGAAAAGAGAAAGTGAGACAACAAAACAAAACAAAACAACAAAACAACAATTGTCCACAGAAAGAGCACAAGGCAAACACACCAAACCTCCGTCCACAATCCTGCAAAGCACATGACAGAACACAACAACGAAACATACAAGCATAAAGACTGATAATATTCATGACCTTGCAAATATTTCTATAAATACACATACCCATACCTACAAATATATATACAATATACATACATATATATTTATATTCATTTATATACCCATCTACATACATCTACTATACATCCCTGCATCCATTTGTGTGTGGTTGTGAGCATGCATAAGTGAATGAGGTTCCTCCAATAGAACATTTAGTAGCGACTGTGAAGCATCAGAGACCCGTCCCCCCAAAGCCCGAGACAGACGAAGGGGCGATCAAAGCCCAAGACCCCAGGAAGGACCCCGAGCCCAGAGTCCCCAGGACCACCCGAACAGGACGAGCCACTCGTCCACTCCCCAGATCCGACCAAGTGGAAGAACCGGACGAACCCCACCAGGGACCACACACAATGACCCCCCGGGGTCAACAGCGACAATACACAGGCCCCCGCCGGAGCCCGCTGCACCGACGTAGCCCCAGGGCCGGTCACCGAGGCTCGGGCACCGGGGACGCCCATCCCTCAGGTCCAGACCTGACAGGACCAGAGGACCCGAGCCCCACCAGGCAGCCACCAGGCCGAGCTGACAAACGCCCAAGCGCCCAGCCCCAGATAGTGAGGGCCCCAAGCACGCCCGTAGGCAGAGGAACACCCACCAGGGGGCCACGTGGCAGGAGCGCGACACTGGGTAGCCTCAGAAGTATCAGAGAGGGGGCAGTCCAAGTCCCAGCCTGACACTTAAACATTCATACACAGACACACTCATTCAGACCCACCCTCATCCTCACCCTCAGTCACAGAAAGACAAACAATAACGACACGCTCCATTCATAATCCCGATGCACACTCTATACCCCCTAGGTCCAAGACATGTACCTGCTCCCTACATGGGGCAGCCCACATCCAAACCCAGGAGGTAGACCCATTCATTCTGGGGTGGAGAGCAGCAGACGTCCAAGATCCGGCCCACCCCGCGCCCTGCCGACAGGACAGGACACCCGAGCCCAAGCAGCCCCAGAGGGAGCGCACTGCCAGCCCCGCCCACGGCGAACCCACAGGCCCCGAACCCCCCCACACCCCAGCACACCTCCTGACGGCCCACCCCCAGAATGTCCGCAAGGCAACCAGGGGGGCAAGAGAAAAATAAATAAATAATATATAAATAAATACATAATAAATAAAATTGAAATTAACAAATCAAGACCCCGACACACACACCCCCGTCCCCAAATGTACTGTTGGTGAGTGTTGTTGTAAAGTGTATTTAAAAAGGAAAGAGAAGGAGCAAAGGCTGGCATTATACCAGTTTCCCCTCCACTCCAACTCTAACCCAGGCCCTAATTGTCTAGATGCATAATGTTGAGTGAGCATAGGCATGGGGGCGAGATTGATGTCATCCCGCCACCCATAGCCATAGTGCTCACTCCATTCCCTATATGTGACTTTTATGAAGATGTTTATGAATGAATGTCTAAAGTGTATATAAAATTGAGTCCCAGGTGCTCTTAACAACAGAGATGTAAAACCATTGCAGCACACCCGAGACCCAAATTCCCTACATGTATTAATTTAAGATGAAGAGGGCGGAGGTGCGTGTTGAGGGATGGGGAGAAAATGTCTGCAGGAATAGTGCTCCCACAGCGAGTCAGCTCCCCCGCTGACCCTGCGTACCCCCCCCCCAGTTCGCCAAGGTCCACCCAAGGAGCGAGGTGAAAGAAACACCTCTCCGACCGCCAGGCCATTGAGCCAAGACCAGAGAGGGACACGGCCCCGAGGGCCACCAACAGCAGTACCAACAGCCCACACCCACCAGGGCCGCCACGACCCCTGCGAACCGCAGTTAGCCCGCCGCCCAAGAAGACACAAAGTCCAACATGGACGACACGGCCAAGAGCGCCCGCCCAACCGCCGACAGAGCCAGGAAGCACCAAGAACAGGCCCCAACCAGGGCCCGCACACCGGCCAAGCATAGTCCAAGGCCATCATCAAGGACATCCACCTAATCCCCACCCCAGAAGAAATACTACACCCACCCTTCATATTAACCACTTTCAGAACACATAACACATTAGACACCCAGGCTGGGTTTGCCCGCCCCCTCCCATTGGCCACCAGTCATGCCCCCAGACACCCACCCCCCAGCACATGAACCCCAACCCACCAGCGAACCGAGGGCCCCCGGCCAGAGCCGGGCACCAGAGCGCCAGCCAGCCCATTGCCCGGCGACCCGCCCGCCAGAGCTCAAGACCCCCGACCCCCACCAGGCCCAAGCCCGGGGACGACACGCCCCCAGAGTCCCAAGCTCCCAGCACCCGCCCCGAAACCACCCCAGCACAGCCGGGTCACCGACCGGCGACCCATGACTGCCGCCACCGACCACCCGAGAGCCCGCATGCCGCCCCTAGCAGATATCCCCCAGAACCCCCCCGGTCCTCCCCAGGTCGAAGACAAGGTCCTCCCCGCCCAAGCAGCCCCAACCCCCCGGTGCCCCAAACCCCAACCTCCCCCCCTCCAGCCCCAATGCCCCACAAGGCCACATCCCAGACCCCCCACCCTCACTACGTAACGGAGCCGATCAAAGAATGCCAAATAGATTGATCCAATGTGTCGGCAGATGCTGTTTCAAGACTAATATGATCTAACAGAAGATTTTTATACTGATTAATGCTAAGATTATTTTTATTTTTCCAATTTACGAGTATGGTTTTCTTTGCGATGCATAAGGCAGTGAAAAGCATATAGGATGTATTTTTTTCTAGTATAACATCTTCAAAGATACCCAATAAGCAAACAGATGGAGAGAGTGGGATATTAAATTTCAAACATTTAGACAAGTCTTCACATACCTGTACCCAGAACCTCTGAACAGGTGGACAAAACCAGAGCGCGTGAATATAATCATCAGGTGTATTACTTATGCACTGTGAGCACTTGTTAGATGGTGTAAAGCCCATCTTAAACATTCGCTGACCTGTATAATGTACTCTATAGAGAACCTTATATTGTATTAATTGTAAATTGGAGATTCTAGTCAATTTAAAAGTATTTGAACATACTTGAGACCAAATTTTTTGTTCAAAGTTAATTGATAAATCTGACTCCCATTTTTCAACAGGTAGTGCTATCGAGTCATTGATTCTAGACAATTTTTTGTATATTTTAGATAATAATTTGGGTGGTTGAAAATTAATAAACTCTAACACACATGTTGGTGTTTCCAACAATGTTTTATTTAGCTTAAATTTCTTTTTTACAATTGACTTAATTTGTTGGTATTGTAGGAAATATTTATTATCAATGTCATATTGTATTATTAATTTATTAAATGGAATAAAGTCTATACCCTCAAATATGTGTTCCAGACATTCAATACCTTTCATTCTCCAACCTGGGAAATTTAACATATTATTTTCTTGTTGAATGTCAGGATTGTTCCAGAGAGGTGTATGTCTACATGGGAGTAGTGAAGACTTTGTCATTTTCAGATACTCCCACCATGCTGTCAGAGATGAGCTAATATTGATGCTCTTAAAGCAGACATGTCTTTTTAAATCTGTACTGATAAATGGTAGATCTGAAATCCTAATATTATTACATAAAGTTTGTTCTATATCTATCCAAGTTTCATCTAGTGCATTCGGTTTCAACCACTTTGATATATATTGTAACCTGTTGGCTAAATAGTAGTAATAAAAGTTTGGAAGTTCTAATCCTCCGGTATCTTTAGTTTTCTGTAATGTTTTTAAACTAATACGTGGAGTTTTATTTTTCCAAAGGAATTTAGATATAGAAGAGTCCAGGGACTTAAACCATTCAGTTGAAGGTTTATTTGGAATCATTGAGAATAAATAATTTATTCTCGGCAGCACCATCATTTTTACTGAGGCAACTCTTCCCATAAGTGATATGGGTAGAGATCTCCATCTAGTAAGATCGTCTTCAATTTTCTTTAATAGTGGGATATGATTTAATTTTATTAAATCCTCCAATTTAGGAGAGATATTAACACCTAAATATTTAATGTTACCTGATTGTAGTCTTTCATTAAGAGAATTATTAAACACACAATTTATTGGAAGAACTGTAGATTTTGTCCAGTTTATAGAATAATCAGAAACTTTTGAAAATGAGTTTATTAACTTGATAACATTGGATATTGAGTTTCCTGAGTTCTCAAGAAAAAGCAAAACATCGTCAGCATAGAGACTAATTTTATGTTCTATGTTTCTACCCTTTATGCCTTTAATATCAGCACTTTGCCTTATTGCTGCTGCTAAAGGTTCAATAAAAATAGCAAATAATGCTGGTGAAAGTGGGCAACCTTGCCTGGTCCCCCTCTGTAAACAGAAGCTTGAAGATAATTGATTATTTGTCCTGACGCACGCTGTTGGTGAACTATATAATATTTTTAACCAGTTAATGAAGTAATTCCCAAAACCAAATTTATTTAAGGTAGCAAATAAGAAATTCCAATTCACTCTATCGAAAGCTTTTTCAGCATCTAAAGAAAAAATAGCTGTTTCAATATTTTTAAAATACGAATACTCTATTACATTATATAATCTGCGAGTGTTTGTGTTCGAGTGTCTTCCTTTTATGAATCCGGTTTGGTCTGGATGTATAATAACAGGAGTTATCTTCTCTAGTCTTTTTGATAAGACTTTACAAATTATTTTAACATCAACATTAATAAGAGAGATTGGACGATAACTGGTAGGTAATACTGGGTCTTTGCCTGATTTTAATAAGAGACTAATATTGGCTGAATTCATATGTGTTGGTAGCCTGCCATTTCCTTCTGACTCAAGTAGCACTCTATAGAATATCGGTTCCAGTATATCCCAGAATTCTTTATAGAATTCCACTGGATAGCCATCAGGTCCTGGAGATTTCTTATTAGGCATGCTTTTAATTGCTTCATGGAGCTCATCTGATGTTAATGGTGAGTCTAGTTTTGATGATTGACTAACATCTAGTTTTGGTAGTGTTACTTTCTCCAAGAATTCATTAATATCCTCATTAGATGGATTTATTTGTGGAATCATTCATAATCCTGATGCACACTCTATACCCCCTAGGTCCAAGACATGTACCTGCCCCCTACATAGGGCAGCCCACACCCAAACCCAGGAGGTAGGCCCATTCATTCTGGGGTGGAGTAGCAGACATCCAAGATTCGGCCCAACCCCCGCCCCGCCGACAGGACAGGACACCCGAGCCCAAGCAGCCCCAGGGAGAGCGAAATGCCAGCCCCGCCCACGGCGAACCCCCAGGCCCCGAACCCCCCCATAGTCCAGGACAACCCCCGACGGCCCACCCCCAGAATGTCCGCCAGGCAACCAGGGGGGTAAGAGAAAAATAAATAAATAAATAAATATATATATATATATATATATATATATATATATATATATATATATATATATATATATATATATATATATATATATATATATATATATATATATATATATATATATATATATATATATATATATATATATATATATATATATATATATATATATATATATATATATATATATATATATATATATATATATATATATATATATATATATATATATATATATATATATATATATATATATATATATATATATATATATATATATATATATATATATATATATATATATATATATATATATATATATATAAATAAATACATAAATAAATAAAATTGAAATTAACAAATCTAGACCCCGACATACACACCCCCATCCCCAACTGTACTGTTGGTGTCTGTTGTTGTAAAAGTCATTTAAAAAGGGAAGAGAAGGAGCAAAGGCTGGCATTATGCCAGTTTCCCCTCCACTCCAACTCTAACCCAGGCCCTTATTGTCTAAATGCATAATTGTGAGTGAGCATAGGCACGGGGGGCGAGAGTGATGTCATCCCGCCACCCATAACCATAGTGCTCACCCCAATTCCTAGGGGAATTGGGGAGGGGATTTAACTTGTTTGTTGTTTGTTTGCTTCCCAATAAAATTGCACATAGTGATAGTTTTTTTGTTTGTTTTGTATGAATGTTTATGAAGCAGCTATTGGGATCCATTTTTCTTTAACTTTTTGAAATATTTAGCCTTTTCGATAACTTATTTTTCCTCAAAGAAAATGAATACTGTATAGCTCATTTTACATCCTTCAAATCTTTAAATCTGTTTACAACCTTTTACTGCTCCTTTCACATTTTGTTTGGGTTCAGCTTCTTTCAGCTTCCTGGTGCAAATTTAAACTTCTTTTCAGCTACTTCCAGATAATTTCAGCTGTTTCTTCAGCAGTTTTGTGCTCCGTTCAGATTCTTTCTGTTAACTACATTTTTGTGCTTCTTCTAACTTATTTCAGCTCATTTTAACTTGTTATGCTCCTTTCAACTTATTTATGCAAGTTTCAGCTTTTTCTGCTATTTCAGCTACTAGCAGTTTGATGCTAATTTTAGCCTTTTCTGCTAATTTCGCATTTATTTGCACTCAGTTCAACTTTTTTCAGCCGTATTAGACAAAAATGTTATTTCTCCCCTTACTTCTGGTTTCTGCTTATTTTAAGCTGCTTTTCAGCTGTTTTTTGTGTGTGTGCTAATTTCATTTTTTTCCAGATAATTTCCACGTTTTTATGCTCATTTCTGCTTCTTTAGGCCTAATTGAGCAAACATAATCTTTCTGTTTTATTCTGCTAACATGTTCTACCTTTTCAGCAACATTTTTTAGCATTTTCAGCTAAGTTCAGCTGTTTTGTGATAAACTCAAGTTTTTGCGGTAATTTCTGCTACTTTCATCCTAATTAACTTCTTTATGCTAATTTTAGCTTGTTATGCTTTTCAGCTACTATTTAGCTCTTTTGATGCTTAATTTAGCTTGTTCAGCTAGTTCCACTTTTTTTATAGCTCAATTCTCTTCTGTCCGCTTCCTTCTGGTAGTTTAAGCTTATTTTTGCCTTTTCAGCTTTTTGCCCTGTCTAGCCATATTTTGCTCATTTAATCCTTTTTTATTGCTAATTTCCTATTTTTTGTGCTCTTTTTTGCTTATTTAAACTTAATTCAACAAATATGTGTTCCTTCTGCTTTCCCCTGCTAATTTAGGCTTGTTCGTTAATTTCAGCTGTTTCTCAGTTAGTCAGTCTAGTTCCAGGTACAAAACAAAGAGAATACTAACAGGTTGTGAATACTTCTGCATCCCTTTGTACCTCTAACAGCACATAAGCCAGAGCTCCAGCTGTAGATGAGGTGTAAAAAACATTTAAAATGTTTCCCAGTTGTTATATTATCTGTGAACGTTGTTGTGTTTCAGCATTGATTTTGAACATTATTGGCTAAACAAGCATTTTTTTCTGTATAGATTTTCTGTTTTTGTGTTAGTGCACTACAGTATTTGCATCCATGCACAGCATGGTGACCCCACACCCATCACTCACTGCCAGAAAATAATAATTACCACCAAAACAATCCTCGGCTCTGTCTAAATTTAAACACACAACATTCTTCTCATTTCAGTTTCAAACAGCTGCTCAAAGCGCTCGGGTCTGTTTTGATTCCTTTCCAGAAGTGCTTTGAAAGTAAAGTGCACACAATTGTTAACTAATAATACCCTGGAGGTTCAGGGAGCGCAGCGGGGGGAGGCAAATGTGTTTGGCTGGAATATTCCTCCAGACAGAGCAGCTGAGAGAGCGCAAGCTGTGTGACAAAACCCTCACTAACTTACTTTATCACATACAACAGGCCGAGGATATAATCATCACTTTCAGTTGGCCTCACTTGACTAATGCTGAACTGACTTTGTAAACTTGATCTTGGTACCACATGACTTTCTGTTTGTGTTTTTCTGCAGTGGTGAAACCCAGCGGACATCACCTGAAGCTGGCTTTGAAGTTGCGCAACTTTGGCAAAGCCATGTTCAAACCAATGAGGTGAGGTCGTCTCATCTTCATCATCATCATCATCATCAACTTTATTTGTAAAGCGCTTTAACACAGCCACAGCTGAAACAAAGCGCTGACCACCAAACTAATACACAGTGAACTAAAATTTCACTTTAAAATACAATAAAACGACAAGTTAAACAGATAAAATCAATAAACATGAAGTAAAATCAAGTCTCGGTTGGGTTGAAGGCCAATGAGTATAGATGCGTTTTTAAAACACGCCAACTCCCAGGTTCAGGGGAAATCATCTCATGAACTGGACAAATTTTAGTGAAATTCTCAAACTCACAGTTACATCTTTTGACAAAAAGAACAACATTTTCAGGAATAGTAACAGCTAAATGACAACACAAAAATATCTAATAAATAACTCAGTTCATTTTACATGTCTTGACATAAATTTGGAGTGGTCGTAGCTGAGAATCATCCTCAATACCTACTTTAAGCGCTAACAAATAACATGAACTCTCGTGTTGCATTAGTTTCTTGATTTGACCAAATGCTAAAGTCATTCTTCAAGATCAAGCATCTTTTTTTATCCCCAAGGGGTAATTTGTTTCACACAAAAACATCCATACTAGACAAACCAATAAGACATTAAAAGAACATAAATCATCAGAGTTCATTGAGAAGCCTGATCGCTACAGGGATGAATGAGTTTTTCAGTCTGTTCGTCCAACATCAGCAGATACCAACGTCCAGATGGAAGCAACCTGAACTCACCATGGAGTGGATGATCAGGATCTGCCAGAATCAGCCTGGCCTTGTTCACTGAGCTTGTCTTGTGTAGGCCAGTGAGGTTCTGTAGGTAAATGTGGTTCTGTAGGTCAGTGAGGTTCTGTATGTCAATGAGGTTCTGTAGGTCAATGAGGTTCTGTAGGTCAGTGAGGTTCTGTAGGTCAGTGAGGTTCTGTAGGTCAGTGAGGTTCTGTAGGTCAGTGAGGTTCTGTAGGTCAGTGAGGTTCTGTAGGTCAGTGAGGTTCTGTAGGTCAGTGAGGTTCTGTAGGTCAGTGAGGTTCTGTAGGTCAGTGAGGTTCTGTAGGTCAGTGAGGTTCTGTAGGTCAGTGAGGTTCTGTAGGTCAGTGAGGTTCTGTAGGTCAGTGAGGTTCTGTAGGTCAGTGAGGTTCTGTAGGTCAGTGAGGTTCTGTAGGTCAGTGAGGTTCTGTAGGTCAGTGAGGTTCTGTAGGTCAGTGAGGTTCTGTAGGTCAGTGAGGTTCTGTAGGTCAGTGAGGTTCTGTAGGTCAGTGAGGTTCTGTAGGTCAGTGAGGTTCTGTAGGTCAGTGAGGTTCTGTAGGTCAGTGAGGTTCTGTAGGTCAGTGAGGTTCTGTAGGTCAGTGAGGTTCTGTAGGTCAGTGAGGTTCTGTAGGTCAGTGAGGTTCTGTAGGTCAGTGAGGTTCTGTAGGTCAGTGAGGTTCTGTAGGTCAGTGAGGTTCTGTAGGTCAGTGAGGTTCTGTAGGTCAGTGAGGTTCTGTAGGTCAGTGAGGTTCTGTAGGTCAGTGAGGTTCTGTAGGTCAGTGAGGTTCTGTAGGTCAGTGAGGTTCTGTAGGTCAGTGAGGTTCTGTAGGTCAGTGAGGTTCTGTAGGTCAGTGAGGTTCTGTAGGTCAGTGAGGTTCTGTAGGTCAGTGAGGTTCTGTAGGTCAGTGAGGTTCTGTAGGTCAGTGAGGTTCTGTAGGTCAGTGAGGTTCTGTAGGTCAGTGAGGTTCTGTAGGTCAGTGAGGTTCTGTAGGTCAGTGAGGTTCTGTAGGTCAGTGAGGTTCTGTAGGTCAGTGAGGTTCTGTAGGTCAGTGAGGTTCTGTAGGTCAGTGAGGTTCTGTAGGTCAGTGAGGTTCTGTAGGTCAGTGAGGTTCTGTAGGTCAGTGAGGTTCTGTAGGTCAGTGAGGTTCTGTAGGTCAGTGAGGTTCTGTAGGTCAGTGAGGTTCTGTAGGTCAGTGAGGTTCTGTAGGTCAGTGAGGTTCTGTAGGTCAGTGAGGTTCTGTAGGTCAGTGAGGTTCTGTAGGTCAGTGAGGTTCTGTAGGTCAGTGAGGTTCTGTAGGTCAGTGAGGTTCTGTAGGTCAGTGAGGTTCTGTAGGTCAGTGAGGTTCTGTAGGTCAGTGAGGTTCTGTAGGTCAGTGAGGTTCTGTAGGTCAGTGAGGTTCTGTAGGTCAGTGAGGTTCTGTAGGTCAGTGAGGTTCTGTAGGTCAGTGAGGTTCTGTAGGTCAGTGAGGTTCTGTAGGTCAGTGAGGTTCTGTAGGTCAGTGAGGTTCTGTAGGTCAGTGAGGTTCTGTAGGTCAGTGAGGTTCTGTAGGTCAGTGAGGTTCTGTAGGTCAGTGAGGTTCTGTAGGTCAGTGAGGTTCTGTAGGTCAGTGAGGTTCTGTAGGTCAGTGAGGTTCTGTAGGTCAGTGAGGTTCTGTAGGTCAATGAGGTTCTGTAGGTCAGTGAGGTTCTGTAGGTCAGTGAGGTTCTGTAGGTCAGTGAGGTTCTGTAGGTCAGTGAGGTTCTGTAGGTCAATGAGGTTCTGTAGGTCAGTGAGGTTCTGTAGGTCAGTGAGGTTCTGTAGGTCAGTGAGGTTCTGTAGGTCAATGAGGTTCTGTAGGTCAATGAGGTTCTGTAGGTCAGTGAGGTTCTGTAGGTCAGTGAGGTTCTGTAGGTCAATGAGGTTCTGTAGGTCAGTGAGGTTCTGTAGGTCAGTGAGGTTCTGTAGGTCAATGAGGTTCTGTAGGTCATGAGGTTCTGTAGGTC
>JBBPBX010031916.1:0-25344 GCA_038048925.1 Garcialebias charrua | reverse complement strand
CTCACAATAACATCTGTGCATGTTTGGTGCTTTGTAATAGTAAAACACATCTTAGACGGGTTTAATCCTGTGTTTCTGCTACAAGTACCGATGAGGAAATCACATCAAAATACAGAGTCCCATTACAAAGGCCACAGCCGGCCGACTGTCATCTGCTGTGTTCACTTACATCATGCACGTTACAAGGTCAGAGGTCAACAGCAAGACGGGATGAGATGAATCCCTCTCAAATGTTTAATTTACAGCATATTAACCAAAGTGATACCACATTGTTACCTATGACCTACTGTAATGTTTAATGTGTTTTTGTGGCAGAACATATGGCCATGAGACTTTCAAGTGTCACACCTTAAAAACAACTTTAATTATTTAAAAAAATGAGTATTTTTTATTTTATTTTGTTAGTTTTTTACCCTCAGCTTTATGAAGCAATGTGTCTGCATACGTGGGTCTTTACACTCTATTAAACATGCCTGCCAGGGCACGTGAGGTTAACTGTGACAATATATAGACAGTTTAGGGTTGAAAGCATAAGCTACAAGATCTTAATACAGTACTACATATTGATGTTTTTGATTATTCTTTCATCCTGGAGATCTGAATCTACAAGAGTAAAATTGTTATTTTATTTTTCAAGAAAAATGCTAATTTTGAATAATATTCCTATACTCAGCTAGTCCACTCCACCAAATCAAAGAGCAAGTGCTCATTTAGTCACTACAAATTATCATTTTCTGTTTAAAGTAAATGCCAGAAAGAAAATAAACCCATGAAGAAAGTGCATTTTGTAGTTTTCTGTATACAGAGTTGGGCGTGAAGGAAAAAAGCAATATGTCATTTGTTGTGAAAGTGTCAAGCTTTAGAAAAGCAGCATGACAAATGACATTTTTAACTGTAGCTTAAATACCCGCGTAAGGTGTGTCAGATATTTTCCTTGATTCATAAACATTTAAGTATTTACTGTTGAAGTGAAACACCAGTTTGTTTTTTACATAAAAGTCAGCATTTTAAAAAGATAGTTCACATTATTACACAATATTACACAACTGTTTGTGATTTTCTGTCCATCCATCCATCCATTCATCTCTCCCAACTTATGTCCACTCATTGGCCTTCAACCCAATTGAGACTTGATTTTACTTCTTTTTTATTGATATTGATTTTATTTTTTTAAATCATTTTATTGTGTTTGAAATTTTATTTTTCGTCACTATTGTGTGCTTAGCTTTGTCACTTTATTTTTCTGATTTCTTTTCTTATTTATTACTGATGTTCAGCACTTTATTTCAGCTATAAAGTTGATGATGATGATCCATCCATCCATCCATCCATCATCTGCTGTTTATTATGAAGTTGGGCTGCAGGACCAGCAACTTGAGCAGGCAGGTCCAGATATTTCTTTTTATTCTACTGCCATCTCTTCCAGTTGATTTGGGAGGATTAGGTGTTTCCAGGCCCACTGAGTGACACTCTCCAGCTGATCCTGTGTCCTTCCCAGGGTTTGTCTTTGGAACATGCCCAAACCTCAAATGGTCCCTCGACATGGAGGTGCAGCTGTTCCACTCCGAGTCCTCACCAGGTAACTCATACTCACCCTATCTCAAAGGGAGAGCCCAGCTACCCTGCAAATAAAATAAAATAAAACGTTTTGTCTGCCTGTACTATCTTGTTTCATGTGTTACTACCCAGAGTTCATGACTAGGGTAGAAAAGTAGATCGACTGGTAAGTTCACCTTGCAGCTCAGCTCCCTCTTTACCACAACAGAGCATGCAATACTGCAGAAGCTGCGTTAATCCGTTTGTCAATCTCATTCCCCATTTTTTTCTCTCCACTGAGAGCTGGAGGTTAGAGCCAAATGATGCCATGTTGGCAATTTTAAAATGTGAACAAAAGCAATACATCTACAAACATTGTGAAATGTTTTATTCAGTGTTTTACTTTGTAAAAATCTGAAAGATGTTGTGATCCAAAAGAAATCCATATACATAGCAAACACTATGTTTAGTAGCTTTAATTAGGTCAGGTTGTTGTTGTTGTTTTATTCAGAAGGTAATTTGGATACTAACTTTAATCTCCTAAGAGAAAATGGTAAATGGAGCTTACTTATACAGTACTGTATAGTGCTTTCCAGCCCCCTTTGAGGGGCCCCAAAGCGCTTCACATTACCAACCATACACACATTCACACACATTCATACACCGGTAGCGGTACTGCCTTGCAAGACGCTGCCTGTCCTACCGGGAGCAACTCGGGGTTAAGTGTCTTGCCCAAAAGAAAGATGATGATCCTCATTTTTAGGCATTGGCTGATCTCCATCTCACTCGCAGGTAAATATATATATATATATATATATTCAATAAACTAAAAGCTCATGAAATATAAAAGATGAGGATAAACACTACTTACTATGGTCATCACACTATTTACATTTTTATTTTTTATTTTATATAATCTAGGCTGGATCAATTACATATGATTCACTTTTTACTATAGTGACAGCGTTGGTTCACCCTAAATGGACTGACAACATCCGAACCCGCTGGTTTGTTGATAAAATGTCATATTGTGGCATCAACCTGTCTTTCTCCACCTCTCAGTGCCTCCAACACAGATCATGAGTTACTGATGGTAAACCAGCTGACTAAATGTAACATGTGTAAAATGAAAGAAAAAAAAAAACTACGTACAGAGACGGAGAAGGGCCTGGAGAACAGTGATCTCTGTTTTATCACCAGCACTTGTTACACTTTGACTGCAGCCCGACAGAAGAACACTTCCATGAACTTTACAATTAATTTCCATTAAAATAAACATTCGTCCATCTTGTCAATCCATGACTCACTGTTTCACTGCATGTGTGTCATCCTTCCTCGCTTTTTTGTGTGTGTCAGCAGTCGTCAAAGTTGAAAAATGATTAGAGATGAAGACCAGTTGATTTTAATTCATTCAGTGTGTTGTAAAACAATATAAAACACACCAAGTCCAATAAGCAAGGCTTGTTGAAGAAGGTGTCCTGTTTCTGCCTCTTCATGCCATGGTCTGCTCCTCTGTCACTCTGCCACAGCTCTTCAGCCCTGATTCACTGCACCTGTTCTGATCCATATTTAAGGACTCCTCTCACCGCTCCAATCTGCCAGATTATCAGACCTTCTTGGTATCTGTTATCCATCCATCAAGTTTCATGTTCACGCCTTGTTTTTTGGATTTCGACGGACCTCACACCTTGTCTTGTGGATTTAGCGTTCGGCCTGCTCCCTGTCTGCTCTTGTCTTGACGTTCTGACCCTGCTGCTGATTACTCAGGCTCAGTGGTTAGCACTGTCACAGCAAGAAGGTCCTGGGTTCAATCCCCGGTTGGACCTGGGGTCTTTCTGTGTGGAGTTTGCATGTTCTATATGGAGCCAAGATGGTCTAGTGGCAGGGCTTTTGACTACGGATCCGAAGGTCGCGAGTTCGCGTCCCGGCCACTACCCAGCTTGGGGTGTCTATGAGTGCACACCTATTTCTCCAGCTCCCCGGGCGCTTTCGGGCTGCTCACTGCACCACCTGGTAGGTGGTTGGGTTAAATGCAGAGACGAATTTCGTCTGTGTATGGGAACATACGCAGATGACAGGAAAAGACATTATTATTATTATTATTATTCTCGTGCTTGCGTGGGTTTTCTCCGGGTACTCCGGTTTCCTCCCACAAATAAAAAATGTGCATGTTAGGCTGGCTTCAGGCCCAGGCCTCCCTTGCAAAAGAGATCTGTGATGTCAATGGGATTAGCCTGGTTAAATACAGTAAAGGTTAAATACTTCTGGACCACAAACCTTGAATTACAGATAGCCCTTTTGGATTTATCTTTGGATTTCTGAACCCCTGTGCCTAACCCCAACCTCGACTTTTGGACCCCGTTTTTGGATTACTCTTCTGACCACGCTAACCACAAGTCTGCGCTTCACCTGGTGATGGTGACATCATCTCTTCATACTTTGTCAGGTGGCTCTCAACCACCTACCTGTGTAAGACTTAACTCCCTCCAGCAGCTGCAACTCAATAAAATTGTTTTTATCTGTTTTACACTCTTGTTGTCTGGCTATTTGAATCCAAAAAAAAAGAAAAAATTGTCTTGACACGTTGTGAAGCTTTGCTTTAAAAGAAAAAAGTTTTGGATACAGATTATTCAAACTGCAGGGCAGGCTACTGTCTTTCACCAAAAACATTCTCATTCTCAAAGTCCTCCTCTGTGAGTGGAAGTGTGACCAGAAATGTAGCTGCCTGATTATATACCAGTAGGATTCTGAGGTAGAAGCTCGTTTCTTTTGAAAAACACCTTCCTGTCAAAATACACCAACATTAAAGCTCCCACTTTGCTTCGCCCCCCACACAGGCTTGTAAACAGTTTTATTCACTAAACTAAAACAGAATTGAGTTTAAAATGCTTCTGTTAATCCATTTTATTATATTTTATTTACTACAACTGTACCATCTTTCATTGCATCGTAGAAATGAGAGTGCAATGCTCTAATGCTCAAAGGAAGTAAAGTAGATGAGAGAATGTCTTATCCTTTATCTCATCCGTCAAACACTGAGACTGCAAAAACATACAAAATTAAAAGCTTAGCATTTCTCGAAGGAATGCCTGTCACCTTTTATGACAAATTGTTGAACCAGGATGATCTTATCACTAAAAAAGGAGAGGGAGTTTTGGGCCATTTCAGTCAAATCTTGAAAACAACACATACGGCACAATCTGTTAGTGCTCTGAGCTTGTGTTGGGAAGAACTCTCAGCTACAACCACACCAGATTATAGCTCATTATCTGTAAAACTGTCAGTGTTTTAGGCATTTTCTTGTTTTATTAGCTGTGGTGGCCATCTTAAATTTGATTTGCTTCAAATGTTACAGAGTCATGAATATATATATTTAATTACTGACATTTTCATTTAAATCCATCCAGTGGTTAATGTGATATTTTGTAACAGACAAACGGGGTTAATGCCAGTGATTTAAGCTATAAAAAAAAAATCAGCAAAAATATTGTGCAATATGTAGTGCTCAGAGTACGTGTTGAGGGTGAGACTCAGCTACGACCATGCCAATTTTTGTCCCTCGTCATGGAGCGGAGAGAGAGAGAACAAAATCCATCCATCTGCCTGTCCATCCATGGATGTTGTGAGCATGATAACTTGAAAAATAAGTGAGGTACCAACTTTCTTTTTGGTGTGTGGACACATCTAGACCAGGGGTGTCGAACTCTGCCACAAAAGGGGACCAAAATTACAAATGTATTTCTGAACAAGGGCCAGTTTCTGTCAACACATTAATTCCAGTCAGATCGTGTCTTGGTTGCAAACAAGAGTTTCATTTGACGTTCTGTGTCGCTTTTTCCAATCAAAAATCAAAGATTACGGGGGGAAAAAATGTAACTTATTTTTCTTGGCTTCAAAGTTGTCAAGAGAAGTCAGCACTACATGAAGCCTACTCAGTCTTTAGGTAACACGAGAAGCAATAAAAATGTTTTACATTTAAAAGATCATCTTGAGGGCCGGATAGGATGTTAACCAGTGCCATATTTGGCCCCAGGACCTTGAGTTTGACACGTGATCTAGACGTAAGAAAGGTCACCATCAAATAATGGGTTGCTATGTGTAAATCCAAGATGGCCTCCACCATATACAGGTAGTTCCCGACTTACGACAGAGTTCCGTTCCTACGTGGCGTCGTAACTCGAATTTCTACGTAACTCGAAACATACGTCCAAACTGCACCTTATACGTACAGACTGTATTTTACCAAGCACTTAGCCTATCCTAACACAGTACCCTACATAATTTTCAAAAAACACATATATTTCAGAGCCATAATGAAGTGAAAAAATAGTTAATTTCCTACTCTGGACTGCTGGTGAAGCCATTTCCTCCGTTTCTCCCTCCCTCCTCCAGATTCTCCATTCGTTTACGTTGTAAAACCGCCGTGCATAAAACAGCTACTTTTCCACAGCTGCTGCCTGTTTCTGCCTGTCCAGCTAACTCCAACAAGTTTTGTTTTGTTTTTCGAATGTCCAGAGGACCAGACTTTGCTTTTTTAGAGAGTACAGGCAGCTGTAGCCTCCACAGCTAGCAAAACGGGAAACGGTAAACTGCCGGAAACATCAAAAATCAGCTTTAAAATAAAAAAAATCTATATATATATATATATATATATATATATATATATTTTTTTTATTTTTATTTTATTTTATGGAGATGCGTGTCGTAACCCCGAAACGTTGTAACTCAGGGCCGTCGTAAGTCGAGGACTACCTGTATAGTGTTTCCCCTACCATTATTCAAGCAGGGCGCCCCGTCTACTGATCCGAAGTGCGTGCACCCCCACCCCACCTGTCGGCACTGACGTAGCGGAGCGCAATACAGGTGTGCTAGCTAAAAAGCAAAAGATCAAGGCAGTGCTCTGCCTCTTCCCTCACGCTGAAACCACCCCCCACTCCCACCCCCTGCTCGAAAACTGTCGGTCCAGACAGCGAGCAGCTCAGGACGCGTGTCTTTCCTGGGGTGGTCGAACATTAATCAGTGGTGGCCTAGGCCACCACTGGCCACCCCCTGGCTCTGCCATTGCACCTTGTGGTGGATAAAATTGCTCCCTCCACTCATCAGGATGTCATTCTGCACTGCCTCAGACAAGCAGAGGGAATAATAATAATAATAAATCCTATCGCTGATCTTCTTCACAGTGTAACTCCTATACCCACTTGAACATGTTGCACCAAAAACATTACGGTTTAATTAGAAAAACACTAATCTCAAAAACAACAAACCTTCACTCTACAAATCCTGCGGTGACGGGAGACATCGGCATACCGCTTGTTGTTTTTAATATCTGTAAAAATGTACTGCGGTGTGGCCATTTTTGTGTGTGCAGACGTTGCGTAGCTGTATCATGTTGAATGAACTAGTTAATCAGTCATAGATGGCCGTTAAATGATTATGTTCTGAGAGTTTATTATAATTTGTCCAGGGGTTCGTGACATATTTTACTAATGCTACGGATGAGCGAACACAGACACGGTCAGAACCATTATTAGCTTTGACAGCCAGCGATCTGTGGCCTAATCTTTTGGAAAACGCCACATCTGGAGACTATTAACTCCCAGTAGAGAATGTAGGTCGACATTATTCCAGCGTGCGAATCTGAAAATATAAAACCCGCTGATTAAGAGGTCATTGTGTTATCGTAGAAAACACACGTGTGTACAGGCCTCTGTGTTGTATCACAGCTGAAATGCTTTCGCATGATTCAGAGCTGATAACTGAGCGTGTCCGTTCGCTCACGGATAGAAGCACTGCAACAAGGCCTGTCAGTGATTATCTCAGAGTAAATATTAATGTGGACTTGATAAAACGTGATGCATGCCTGTAGGACTTGGAGCCCAACGAAACAACCTCACAACTAAGATATTTCATAACGGCTGTTTTGTTTTTTGCGCACGTTGTTTGTTCGACAACAGAAAGCGGCGTGCACGCAGTCAATATCACATGAATTGTCTCAGTGTTCTTGAATGAAGGAGACCAGCGTTGGCTGATGCTGTAATTCTGGCCGAGGTAACCCAAAGCTGCACTGCCTTAAATGGTAAACAGAACCCAAGACCTGAGCTTTACTACAACATGGCTCTGATTAAGACCAGACTGGTCTGCCTGTTCTTGGTTCTCAGCCACGGCCTGCTCTGGGACAAGAACATTAGCATGGCGGCGTGAGTGCATCCACCTTTCAGACGTTTACATCACAGCCTCGTCAGAGGTCATGGGGGGCCTCATATGGGGATGATAGAGTAATTGTAGCTTTTTTTTTAAAGGTGATTAACATGATAACAGGTTGATTGACTTGTTCTAGGATTATTGTTGTAATACAGTACAGTATTATTAAATTTAATTTCCATCATCCGAGCAGACTGATCATTTGATCTCATTGTGAACGCAGCGTTTGTCCACACTGATTCACGTCTGCAGCTGCGAGGCTTTCACACTTGGAATTTGTGACTTCCTAACTTTTTTATGTACCTCCATTATCCGCTCAGATTTCCAGTGACTTGATTTTTATTATATATTTATTTGTCTTTTGGACCAAAATGATGTGGAAAACTGTTAACCTGTCTGCTTCAGGCAGTCATTGTGCTTAAGGTTATTGTGTTCCTCTTAAAACAACGGCGTGCATCGAGCATTTAACTCTGCCTCGATTCACCTGCAGACCTGAACGTGTTATTGATGCTCAGAGTCAGTAGAGTAACCCAAGATTGATTTTTTTCTAGAAAAATGTGTCTAATTATACAGCATTATACAATTATCATTAATTATAGGTTCCAAAGTAAATGACCACATGAGAAATTGTAGTCTTTGATCTGTGAAATCATCCTTGAAACACTTTATGGCAGCAGGCGGTATTACAGTAATATAAAATGAAAACTAGAGAAATTGCATTTCCTGCGAAAATACAGTGTGAATGCTCATTGCAGAAGAACTTGCTGAAAAACCCCTGACATAAGCGTAAAAACACACTGAAATGTAGCTGAAACGGAAGAACAAACCTAATTCAGCAGAAGAAAGCAGAAAGGACATATTTGCTGTATTAGGTTTCAACTAACAGAAGTGAGCAAAAAAAATTGGAAATCAGCTTAAAAAAAGCTGAAATTAGCAACAAATGTATATATAGCTGAAAAGTAGCTGAAATGGCAGAAGCTTAAGCTACCAGAAGGAAGCAGAAAGAGATTAAATTAGCTATAAAAAAAAGTGGAATTACCTGAAAATGCTAAAACGGCCTCAAAAGAGCTAAATAGTAGCTGAAAGAGCAGAAAAAACTGAAACTAGAAAGAAGTTGAAAAGAACATAAGATGAAATTAGCTAAAAGAAGATGAAATTAGCTCAAAGAAGTTAATTTGGATGAAAGAAGCAGACATTAGCACAACAGTATCTGAAAAAGCTGAATTAAGCAAAAACAGCTGAAAAGTAGCTATAAAGACACAAAGAAAAATGTAATTACCAGAAGGAAGTGGAGAGAGCACATTTTACTGAATTAGGCTGAAAACGTTGAGTGCAAAAAATGTGGAATCATCTGAAGAAGCTAAGATTAGCATAAAAACTGCTAAATAGTAGCTGAAACAGCAGAAAAATCTGAAACTTGCATAAATTTGCTGAAAGGAGCATAACAAGCTGAAATTACCAAAAAGAAGTTAGAAGAAGCACAAAAAAATGTTGTAGTTAGCAGAAAGAACCTGAAAGGAGCACAAAACAGCCAGAAAAAAAAAAAGTTGAAAGTAGCTGAATTTTTTTTTAAATTTGCACACGGAAGTAGCCTGGCCCTCGCCTTCCTGCACAGCTCCGCTCAATTCTCATTTCCCTTCACTTCACAGTCTGGGACTTCCCCCATCCACAAGGATTTCTCCGGTAGATTTTTGTTCGGACCAATCAGAGAACAGAAGGCGGAGTTTTGAACGACGTCGACTGACGTCGTCATTCAAAATGGCTGCCGCCACGAAGGAATTTTCAATAAAACAAGGTAAAAAACTATTATTTCTCTGCTGAGAAAAATATATTTCTTAGCTGACGTTATATCAGAAGTGTTCCTGAGCAATCAGAGAGCAGAAGGCGGAGTTTTGAACGATGTCGACTGACGTCGTCATTCAAAATGGCTGCCGCCACGAAGGAATTTTCATCAAAACAAGGTAAAAAACTATTATTTCTCTGCTGATAAAAAATATATTTCTTAGCTGACGTTATATCAGAAGTGTTCCTGAGCTTAACAGTTCCTAAATCAATTCACGAAATGGTCAAATCTGCTGGATTTAAATAGTTTCGGTTTGACATTTTCCAAACAGCCTCGGGTGCGCTACGAAAATAAATGATAAAAAATCGAATTTTATCTCAAATGTTTTATCTAGGCCAACAGTCAGTAAATTAGAGCCATATAATTACACACTGGTGGCAGAAAAAATATCCACCGAGTGGTTTCTGAGCAATTTATCTGATAGCCTGGACCTCGCCAGGCTAAACTAACAAAACTCCGCCTTCTGTTCTCTGATTGGTCCGGTCAAAAATCTCCAGGAGAAATCGTTTTCAATGGGAGGAATGCCAGACCCTAGTCTGAAGCGAAGTGAAGGACAGGGTGTGGTTTTAACCAGGCTAACACGGAAGCTGAAAGAAGCTGAACCAGAACAAAATATGAAAGGAGCAGTAAAAGGTTGTAAACACATCTAAAGATATGAAGGATGTAAGATGAGCTCAACTCTTTTTCTGTGAGAAAAAATGGAAGAAAAGGCTAAATATTTCAAAAAGCTAAAGTTGCTCCAATACCAAAATTCAGAGCACCTTTCTCCTGAACTTTTTGAAATAGGATTTGTTGAAATAACACAAAAATTGTGAAACGAGAAAGATGCTGAAAAATACAGTATACGGAAGAAAAATGGATCATAGTGTGAATGCTTCCCAGTTTCTGCTTGTGTGTGTGTGTGTGTGTGTGTGTGTGTGTGTGTGTGTGTGTGTGTGTGTGTGTGTGTGTGTGTGTGTTTGTGTGTTTTGCCCAAATATTTCCTGAACCAATGGACTATATTTAATTCAATGAATAGTTAATAATTCAGTTTTTGTTGTCAAGACATTTCAAAATGACTGCTTTAGCCAAGTGAATTTAAAAGCAGCACGATGGCTCAGTGGTCAGCAGCACTGTTTCCTCACAGCAAGAAGGTCCTGGGTTCAATCCTCAGTTGGACCTGGGGTCTTTCTGTGTGGAGTTTGCATGTTCTTCTCATGCTTGCGTGGGTTTTCTCAACTCTAAAAACACGCATGTCTGCCTTCAGGTCCAGGCCTCCCTTGCAAAAGAGCTCTGTGATGTCAATGGGATTTGCCTGGTTAAATAAAGGAAAGAAATGCAGATGTCTCTAAACTCAGCTAATTTGACAGATATTGACCTAACATTTCAGAGAGTCGCAGAGATTTATTTGTCATACACCACACATGATACATGAGGTGGGACAAAATATGTTCACAGGGTCCAGTCACATCCAACAAAAACACAAATTGTAAAGAAAAATATGACTAAGATCTGAGTTATGAACTAAGAATATACAAAATTCACTACACTAAGAATACACTAAGCACTAATGGTACAAAAACAATGCGCCAAAACAACAGCAGCACGAACATGAGTCTGTGTGAACTGATGAGGATGAATGAACACGGCAACATGAAATAATCAGCAGCATGAGATCAGCATCATAGTCAACAGCACATAACAACAACCAAGTGTCATTACAGTGATTTTCACAGGTTTTTTTTTTTTTTCAAAGTGATTTTTCCTGGTTGGAGATTCATGAGTCTAACACAGCTTCAGGGTAGAAGCTGTTCTTCAGCCTGATGGTTCTGCCCTTAATGCTCCTCAGCCTTCTGCCTGAGGGGAGCGGCGTTTATATTTCTTGTGGTAGTAGTGAAACTTGTCACTAACACACACGAGCTTTGCTTAATTCTGTCGTTTTTGTCTGCAAAATATCTCATGAACCAATAGATGGCTTTTATTAAAACCTTCAGAACATTAGTGTAAATGTACAGGGAGTCAGTTCAATTCAGTATGGTTGCCATAGCTAATCAACATTAGCCAATGCAAAAATGTACACAATTCAGCTTGTTTCCCAGCTACTGAGCTAAAGTTATATTTGCTGGGAGTGATTCACAACACATAATCTGAGAGTTGCATCTTGTGATACTGCATGATTGCATAAAACTTGATTTTCATGGTTGGACCAAATCTCTCTGCCTTTTCTCCACATAATATAATATGCATTCATTGACAGAATGCTAGAATTTCTATTTCTTAGAAAACAGCTAAAATGTTTAAAATTTAATGCAGCCAGCAAGTCATGCTGTGTTTTTATGAGACCTCCACATATGTAATGATGCATGTGTTGTTTTTCCTGACAACCTGTTTAAGTTTTTAAAGACTTTTTTTTTTGGTCCAGTTTGTGTGCAAAAGATGTAAAACATGGTGGGAGGAGTATGATGAAGCTTCAGCTCACAGATATTGGTTTATAAAGTTCATCCACAGTCTTTGGTTCAGTCTCAGAGTCACAAAGCTGGAAGCTAGAAGACTTTACATCTGTTGTTTCTAATAAACGCCTCTACTAAGAAGGTCTTAATGTTTACAATTTGAATTTTCCCTCTCCCCAGAAAAAACATGAGTTTTGATGCATCTCTAATGTCCTTGAGCTTTTGCTTCTGAAGCTCTGTTCCTCTGCTGCCATCTTGTGACTAAACATTCACATTTACTGTACATGTATTTGAATTTTAGAACAAATCCAAAATAAATTGAACCTCATATAACATTTAGAATGAGTAGTTGGACATAAATATATATATATATTTAAACATTTAACTATTTAGAACAAATATATTTTTAAACGTTTTCAAAGAGAAAAACTAAAATAATAAGTATTAAAGGCAATTTGTGAAAAAAAAAATGTATAAAGCATTTGATAAACATATTAAAATTTTAATCACAAGCTCAAACGATTTTAGAAAATTTATTTAATTTTAGTTTAGCAAATTCCAGGTTAAAGCACAGCATTTTACAGTAATTTCCTTCTTTTTTTTTTCATTGAATACAACCAAAGTTTAAACTATATACTGTACTGTAATCCTATGTGAAATTATATTTTTGGATACATGGACGTTTAACACGAGAAATGAGATGAATATGCAAGGATAGTTATATCACTGAACTAGAAATTAACAGAAAATAAAGTAAAGATTGCAATAACAATGCAGAAGAAGTGAGATAATGATTAGGAAGTACAGTACTTTGTATTTCAGGAAGAATAGAAAGAATACTGGAAAAAACCATTAAGACATTTTTCATTCAACCTTTATTTGTACAGGTTTGTCTCATTGAGTCACGAGGACTTAGAGACTGCTTTAGACAAACCCACAGGTACACAATAATAAACAACAATATGCAAATAATGTAAAAAATAAATAAAAAGATAGTGTTAGAAAGCAAAATCAAATCAAGGTGCCATATAAAACAGGGAAAAATACAAAAAAGTTTGCTTTGATTTTTCTATTGAACTTATCTTTAAAATCTAACAAATTAAATGTGGTTTAAAATCCCATGAAGAGGTCAAAGTGGACAGCTTCAGAGAATAATTTACTTAATAAATATTTAATAAAGAAATCTACACCTTCTCTTAAATTATCTACTACAAAGAAAGTATACTTCAAAAGCGCAGCGTTACACATACATGGTGGAATATATTTGGAAAAACAACTTTTTGAAGAGATTCACGGTTTTGTAAATTTGTAGTTGCATATGCAGTCCACACTCCAGTCCTGAAGGCGGCGCTAAAACATTTATGTATTTTAAAACGAAGAAGAAGAACAGGCCAGAAAAAAGACGAAGAAGTACACTTGACGGGTATGGAGACTCGCTGTAACTGAGGCATTTTTGACCTTCTACTTTATACTTTTAGCTTTGTTTCAGTGAGTATTTTTTACATTCACCCGCTCCGGTAATATTTATTAATGTCGAAGTTTTCTGAGTCGTTATCAAGTCTTATCGTTGTTTTTGTCGTGATACTTGAGACACAGCCATCGTACTGCTATGCTAGCTGCTGGTTGGTATGGTCTGAATACAGGACTGTACTGATTTTCAGACAAAAAAGTGTTTAAAAGCTCGTTTTTATGATTATGCTGCTCTAAACACAAACGAGAAGTGTGTACAGTTTTCCTTAATATATGGCTTTAAATACATTTTATATTTTATTTCCTCCTGCAGTACAGCTCTGCAGGATGTCAGTCAAAACAGCATCAGTCCATGCCAAGTGGATTCTGGGCAAAGTCATCGGGACCAAAATGGTAAAAACAGCCAAAGTGAGAGTTACCAGACTGGTGCTGGATCCTTATCTGCTCAAGGTGAACCATTAACAACTCATTCATGGCTAATACATGTATGTTGTGTTGTTTGTCATATGCAGGATAACTCAAGGTCAACATGCAATTAAAGCTGAACTGACATCATCTTGTAACTATGCATCATATTGCACTACATATATATGTTTTATCATTCAACTATGTTCGTTTTTGCAAACAAACTTATAAATATATTTAATTTTGATTTTAAATTGATTTTAAACTTTGCGCCGTGTTTATTCATGGGAAATCCGATTTCACACGAACACAGCATATGTGACATAACGAGACGTAGAAGCAGCCTGCGTCTGTCAGCAGCTTGCATGCAGCTCGCCTTTTTTTTTTTTTTACTTGACAAATGCTGTTACGTTGTGTCGCCTTTGGGTGTTCTAATATCATCAGTGAACAAGTGAGCCTTTTCACTTTCCCAAAAGAAGAAATACTTTGTCTGGGAATGGAATAAATAAAGCTGCCACCCACCCCCCTCGGAGCCTCCTCGCTTCCTGATAAGGTAAAAATCAAATAAATACGGGTGCAGACCTAAATTAGAACCTGCTGTTTCTTGTTCATCTAACTTTCTGCTTCCCAAACTGAAGACATGTAGCTCAAATATTCACTTAGATTGATAAATTTGTCGGGTTTTAAATTGTCCGTCCTAATATGTAAATGCAAAACCGTGGAGCCCTCTACGTCTCGTTATGTCACATATGCTGCGTTCGCGTGAAATCGGATTTCCCATGAATAAACACGGCGCGAAGTTTAAAATCAATTTAAAATCAAATTTAATATATTTATAAGTTTGTTTGCAAAAACGAACATAGTTGAATGATAAAACATATATATGTAGTGCAATATGATGCATAGTTACAAGATGATGTCAGTGCAGCTTTAAATATTCAGGATGAGAAGAACTGATTTGAATTGCTAAAAAAATAAATATACTAAAGCATTCAATAAAGGTACAAAATAAAGTACCAAAAAAAGGTGAAAAAGAAATATAATATTTACAACGTCCAAAAGAAAACTAGTAAACAACAACATGGTAGAATATAACTGTGCAAGTTAGATGAATTTGCATAAATAAGTATTTCACAGGTAGTAATATTTATAACTGTGCAAGTTAGATGAATTTGCATAAATAAGTATTTCACAGGTAGTAATATTAGCTTAAATACACATGATATATACTGTACATAACCAACAAATACTACATAGGTTGTTTGGCCGGTTATTGCACAGGTAACATTGAGAATAGTTGAATTATGATGGTATGGTAATGACATGCATAATACTGTACAGCCACATAGCGCAGCAGCAATAAACATATAGTTGTGTACTGTATCTGTAGGTGTCACAGATGCGGCTTAGTGCAATGTTATTATGAATTATTTAATATTATGAAGAAACAGATTGGGAGCATGGATTCATAGAAAGCTTTTACATAACAAAGTATTTTTAAAAAAATCAAGTAATTGCAGTTTTTTTTTATTTCAGTAAGGACAGGTTTTTATTTCTGAATCAGTCTAAATAAGAAGTAAATCTGTGAAAGTCTATATATTATTTTGAGATTGTTTTTATACTTCTGATTGTTTTCCTCATGTCTGAATATATTTTATCTGAGATTGTTTTCATACTTCTTGTTGTTTTCCTCATAAACACCACACGCTGCTGTATTACTATGTCTCATCCTGTGAATTTTACACAATTTCTCTTGCAAACATACTTAAGATGGCACATGCAGTACAGTATTTACATCACAGATAACAAATGTTTGCTCCAATCTGTTCTGTTTTAAACAAACTCACAACTGAGTTGCTAAGCTGTATACAGTAATCTCATAAATTTGTTGTGGGATGAATTAAAACAAACCAGTTTTTCAAGTTATTGTCATCGGTACATAATCTTTATAATAAATGTTACCAAGTGTAAATAAAGTCACCATTCTTGCTAAATAATTTTGACAGCAGCAGCAGAATTAATTTCAAGATAAACTTGAACACATTTGAGTTTGATTATTTTCTGAATTGTTCATATTTTCATAAATCAGTTTTTCTTTTTCTTTCCTGTAGTACTACAACAAGAGAAAGACCTACTTTGCCCACGATGCTTTGCGACAGTGCACTGTGGGAGATGTAGTCCTCCTCAAGGCTCTGCCCGAGGCCAGATCCAAACACGTAAAGCATGAACTTGTTGAAATTGTGTATAAAGTGGGCCGTGTGGTGGATCCACTGACGGGAAAGAAGGTCGCAGGAACAGAGTTTGTGGAGGCGCTCTGTGATCTTCCACTTGAAGAGGAGACCACGTTGTTGGAGAAACTTCAGGAGCTCAACATCTCCGCTGCCTCGACTGGAGCAGAATCCACTTCGACACAACCTCCCTCTTCTTGACTAAAATAAATCTCCCTTTAATGTCAGTGTGTAATGTCTTTGTTTCAGGGGTTAATAAGAATAAACGTTTTTAAGTTTGTGTCTGGGAAGGACTGCCATGTTCTTTACTGATGTGATTTTTTAAAAGAAGAAAAATTTGAACAAATTCAAGCATATGCATTATATATAAATGATTGTCATGTCAAAAGTCATGTTTAAATTTGACTACTTTGCAGAAAAAATATATTTCAAATATATATAATTTAATATAATTTCTAGTCTCATTTACTATTAAACTGAATAGAAGATTAAAGTGCATTAATAAGTTAATGCATATGAAGAAAAGTGGGCATTTAGTGTTGGTTTAAATGTGTGTGTGGGGCTAAAAATGGTGTCACTACACGTAAAACTCGTGGATCCTGTTATCAGCAGGTTATTTCTGGGTCAGCTGTTTTGTAATCAGTCTGGGCTGCATTGTGTTCACCGAGTTTGCGGCTCAGCTGTTCTGTGATCAGTTTGTTGCTGCCTGCAGCGAACACCGAATCCCCGCTGCCTTCAGGGAAAACATGGCGAGCAGAGTCCTTCAAACAGTGGGCAGAAGCCTTCACAGGACGAAAACCGGACTCCATGCGAACCGAACCGTCAGGTTAGAGTTTGACAAATGTTTGTTTTTGTCAATGTTGGTTTATAAGTGGTGCTAAAAGTGTTTAGTTTCATCACGATGATAAAGTTTGGGATGCTAGGTGGCTAAGCTAACGCTACGGTTGACGTTGAACGCCGCGGGGCATTAGCATTAGCACGGATAGCTCCGATGCTAACTTTCAGCTAAATATTTTTGTTCCAAGCGAGAAAATGAAGCTACTTTTGTGTGATCCATTGCATTTTATTGCAAAAATTATTATGTTGCCAAGTTAGGACCAAGTCTTCAGTTTGTGTTTTTCAAACTGATTTGACGTCAAGGTCAAAACGCAGACTTGTTTTGATTTGTTGTGTGATAGATACACACTATCTTTTAACACAGGAAAAAATCAAAACAAACTCTACTCGTAAATAGTACAGCATAGGTGGTTGGGTTAAATGCAGAGACGAATTTCGTCTGTGTATGGGAAACATACGCAGATGACAGGAATAGACATTATTATTATTATTATTAGTATTATTATTATTGTTTTCGTCTTACAGACAACTTCATCAAAGAGTATTAAAAAAGAGGTCGTAGTACTTTTATAACTACAAAATGAAATGCTCTGCATGAGGAGGGCAGCTTGAAACTTCACGTGTACTATAGCTATGTGCACCAATTTTACCTTATGAAAGGCTTTTTTTGTGGCCAGTTTAAACATTTTCTATATTAATCATGTGCACTGCAAATGTCAGGTAGTTTAAATAAGTGCAAACTACTTCGTGCATTTCAGGTAGTTTAAATAAGTGCAAACTACTTCATGCATTGTGTGAACTGTAAATGCACCTCTGTGTATACTGCACATCTCAGTAGTCAGCAGAACTTATAGTCGAGTTAGTATCCATCCATCCATCCATTTTCTTCCGCTTATCCGGGGTCGGGTCGCGGGGGTAGCAGCCTAAGTAGGGAGGCCCAGACTTCCCTCTCCCCAGCCACTTGGAGCAGCTCCTCTGGGGGAATCCCAAGGCGTTCCCAGGCCAGCCGAGAAACATAGTCCCTCCAGCGTATCCTGGGTCTTCCTCTGGGTCTCCTCCCGGTGGGACATGCCCGGAACACCTCACCAGGGAGGCGTCCAGGAGGCATCCTAACCAGATGCCCGAGCCACCTCAACTGGCTCCTCTCGATGTGGAGAAGCAGCGGCTCTACTCCGAGTCCCTCCCGGATGACTGAGCTTCTCACCCTATCTCTAAGGGAGAGTCCAGCCACCCTGCGGAGAAAACTCATTTCAGCCGCTTGTATCCGAGATCTTGTTCTTTCGGTCATAACCCAAAGCTCATGACCATAGATGAGGGTGGGAACGTAGATCGATCGGTAAATTGAGAGCTTTGCCTTTTGACTCAGCTCTCTCTTCACCACGACAGACCGGTACAGCGCCCGCTTCACTGCGGACGCTGCACCTATCCGCCTATCGATCTCACGCTCCAGTTTTCCCTCATTCGTGAACAAGATCCCGAGATACTTAAACTCCTCCACTTGGGGCAGGACCTCCTCCCCGACCCGGAGAGGGCACGCTACCCTTTTCCGGCTCAAGACCATGGCCTCGGATTTGGAGGAACTGATCCTCATCCCGGCCGCATCACATTCAGCTGCAAACCGCTCCAGCGAAAGCTGTAGATCACGAGCTGANCAAAGACTGGTTCATCCCAAAGATCCAGTCCCCCGGCACAAACAGAGTAATATTGTGTATGCTGTTCAGTGTCAGGAGGGCTGTGATCAGTCTTATATCAGGGAAACTAAACAGCCACTGGCCAAAAGGATGGCCCAGCACAGAAGATCAACATCATCAGGTCAGGACTCTGCGGTCTACACTCATCTCCAGGCCAGCGGTCACTCTTTCAGGGATGAAGATGTTCACATCCTTGATAGAGAGGAACAATGGTTTGAGAGAGGAGTAAAGGAGGACATCAATCAAGACTGAGCTGAATACAGCTTCTCAGACTGAGGAAGTCTTTCGGACGAAAGACGAAACGTTTCTACAGTTTTTTTGCTTTGTTTTGTTTTGTTTTTTTGAATGTCCAGAGGACCAGACTTAGCTTTTTTAGATTTTTCTACCTGGAATATTGAGCATGCATCAGGGTATAAACATATAACCTTAAATAACGTATTTAGACAGTTTATCATTTTTACAAAAAAGGTTATTTGAGGTGAGTTAAGTATGAAGTTTTGCATTTAAAATAGTTAGGTAATATCATTGTCATTTAATTTCATAAAATTTGTAAATCCATTTTTAGAAAAATCTAAAGTTTAGAATGATTATAAAATATAGAAGTCACCACACTAATTTTCACTTTTTGAATTTTCACTTAATTCATTATTTTGTGTATTTTTTTTTTCCATTCAACCTTTATTTATACAGGTTAATCACATTGAGCCTCAGGGACTCATTTACAAGAGAGACCGGAATATCTGTGTATGGATGTATCTAATCTTTGTTTTTCCATTTTTGTATTTAAGGTTGCCGAAAATGTAGTAAGCAGACGGTGTTCCCGTTTGAATACATCACTGAACGCAGGACAAATGCGGTAAGACTTAAAGTGTCATCTATTGATTGACTCACCTGACCTCATGTGGTGCATGTGATGGAACAATGTTGTGTATACAATGTCCCAGTTGATATTACCTGGTTGATATAAATGTTAGAGTGCAGTAGAATCCTATTAAAAACGTTAATGTATTTGCATTAAAGCTACAGTATGTAATGTTTCCCCTCAAAAAATGAAAAACAAAAAAACAAAAAAAAAACAGTATATACATTTTTTTTAGTTTTTTTTTTACACTTTTTATTTATTTTTCTACCTGGATTAGGATTGCATCAGGATTGTTTTTTACAAGTTTGAAATTGTCACTATGTTGTGACCTTACAGTATGAGACAGAAAATGTATGAAAAAATCAAGCTCCTCTACATTCTCCCAGTGCTAACTAGAAACAACTTTCAACCAACAACCAAACAATTTGACTAGCCCTGTCTCAGATATAAGAAAAGCGTAATTTAACTGGTACGTTTCTACATTTACAGTTGGTAAACGGACATCACAATTTAGTTTTTGATTTGAAACTGGTTAAGTTTAGGACATTCCTGGTACTTAAAGACCGTGTAAAGTGAATTTCAACATTTTCTTCAATAAACATTACAAATGTGATAATTGTAATCTTGTAAATGAGTAAAAAGTCTCAAAATTGTAGCTCAATTAATTTTGGAGTTATAGATCAAACTGTGTATAAACATATTTCTATTTCAGGATTTTTTAGGCGTGGTTTAAATGTGACCGCGTTTCGTCACGCGGTCTTCTTAAGTATAGCCCCACCCCCTGCAGCTCCAGCCGTATAAATGCGTTCTTCGGTGGAGCCGTTCACTCGCTACCGACCGTCTCCCTCAAGTACTCTCACTCCTTTTACGCATGGACTGCAGCCGCTCCATTGTGACATTTCTTTTTTTTTTAGCCAAAAGTCAAGTGATCACTTGAAGCTGTCACCATTCGCTTCCTCCTCGGAGGAGGAGGAATGAATGAATTTAATAATAATAATAATAATAATTAATAATTAATTCAATTTATAACGCACTTTTCATTACTGAAAATCTCAAAGTGCTACACATATATTGAATGCTACACACATTCATAAACCGGTGGTGGCAGACTACCATGCAAGGTGCTTTCCAGTCCTACCGGGAGCAACTCAGGGTTAAGTGTCTTGCCCAAGGACACAATGACACATGGTGCGGGTCCCGGGAGTCGAACCGCCAACTTTCCGATCGGGAGACGATTGCCATTACCACTACAGTACACCACGGCGGCCAATTTGTCACGAGTGAACTAAAGTCATGTCCAACGAGGCTGCACCAGGTTCTAAATATTTCCTGGTGTGCAGGTCTGTTGTGTGGGCTGAAGGAGAAGCGCTCCCTGTTTTTAATTTATTTTTTTAAAGTTTTCATGAATACATAGTTCCCATGTGACGTCACATCCGTCTTACTTCCGGGTGGACCCTCATTTTGAAAGTCTCAGAACAGGGGACAGCGCGGTTTAATGGATGTTCATTTTTCACGGTTTTTTTTGTGTTAATTTCTAATTAATTGCAATGGTTACTTCGTGTTGTGTCAGTGAGTGTTCCAGTCGGGTAGACGTTTGGGCAACGCGCAGGTTTCAGTTAATCAAAAAAAAAGTAAACGTGAAGGATTTATCTCATCGGAGAAGCTGGACTGCAGCTCCTCTCTCTGAGTCTGGCTCGGATCTGCTCTGGAAGACGTCGTGCTTTTGGCCGGTAAACAAAATATTCTACATAAATCATTTTGTGAAACTATGTCAGAACAATGTTAGAGTACAACTGTCTGTGTGTTAGAGCTGTTTTTTTTTTTTTCATTATTTAGCAAACCGTCTTGCATGCTGTTAGCTTAGCATCTCGCTAATGCGACAATGGTCTCCTCACGGTCCCACCAGACCGTCCCAGTGGGAGAAGGAGGACTGGAGCCAAGTCGTGCGGGCGACGCGTCGGTCCCATGGGATGTGCCTCCGCGGCCGAGACGGATCCACGCCGTTGTTATCCGTCCGACCTGAGCTCCCGCCGCGAGCCACGCTCCAGATGCTAACAATGGCTCTGCTAACAACATGCTAACTTCCAACACGGTAAGACTCAAAAGTGCTGGTTCTGGTCTTGTGTTCAGCTTGGACTGTTTTTTGGCTGTGTGTTATTTTAGTTAAACCTTTTTTTAGCTGGTTAGATATGATTGAGACAGCTGTGCTGTGAATCCGGTGTGCGCTATTTGTAGTAATTAAATGATTAATGATATCAGAGTAACTTGTGACTAGTTGTCCGATTCTTCTGCCATGATTTCTTTCTAAAACTCATTTAACTCCGACCACTGCCATTTTCTCTTGTTCCTTGTTGAACTTGTGGTAGCTCGTGTTTTGTCCGTATAATTTGCTCTGGTTGTTCGTGTCTGAGCTCGACGGACCCTCCGCGCCATCTTGCCTTTCATCTTGCCTTTCTGCCTTTAGATATGGTGAAAAACCGGTATTATGCAATACTGGGGGCGTGTCTGGGAACTATGTATATATAAACACAGAAAACCGCTACGCAGCCCTCTGTCTTTATTGTCTGCCCCCCCCCCCGCGCGCTGTGTGTGTGTGTGTGTGTGAGAGCGATCGTGTGGAGCTGAAACGCCGTGACTCCGCTGACACAGATGAGATAACTTATCAACGTGATTACTCTTTTTAATCACCAACACAGACCCCGCATGCGAGGTGACCGGCCATAACTCAGATAAAAACAGAGCAGGTTTACAGGCTCCTTGTCTGCCTCTCCACACAACAGTCAGCTCAGGGGGCTGCGCTGAAACCACGCCCACGCGCTGACACGCCCCCAGCGTTCCAGGGCAAGGCAAAATCATGTTTTTTCATGATTTTTGAGAC
This sequence comes from Garcialebias charrua, assembly GCA_038048925.1. Lineage (NCBI taxonomy): Eukaryota > Metazoa > Chordata > Actinopteri > Cyprinodontiformes > Rivulidae > Garcialebias > Garcialebias charrua. The sequence goes on along the minus strand of JBBPBX010031916.1, from coordinate 2,964 downwards.
TTAATTTTATAAGGAAATCAATGTTTTTAATCAGTCAGATTTATATGGGTGATTAATAACACATATTTATGCCGTGTGACAAAATAAAAACACACATTTAATTTCACTTTACACGGTCTTTAAAACATTCTGAGAAAAAGAAGAGTAAACCAGAGTAAACCATGATTATATTGAAGAGGGAGTTGTGATCTCTTTCTATGTGTCATTGTCTCCCCCTACCTCACCCCAAAAAACATATTTACACAGGAAATTATCGGCATACATAGGACTATTTGGAACAAGGCTGTAACTTCACAAAATGTGAACATATTTGTGCTGTGAGTGAATAAATTGTAGCTTTCTTTTATTTCCCCTTCTGTTTAGGGCAAAGAGGAAGTTAAAGTTCATTGGAGGCCTTGCTCTGATTGGTAAGAAGTGATTTATTTTTTTAAAGAAATGTATTTCTATTGAAAGGGGCAGTATCATGGAAAATCAACATTTTGAGCTTTACGTCATGTTATAATGTCATCAAAACTATACCTGGAGTGTTGCTTTGATTTTTTTCATGCATGTTAGACAAATCCTGTAATATCCCATGTCAAACAAAAATTAGTGGTGGTACATAAACATTTACTTTCACAAAGTGCTATAGCCACAAAGCTGCTCCTCTGAGCTTCTGCCCCAGAAAGCACACATTCCTCGTGCCTTCCCTCTATAGCTCCTCCATACCAATATAAAATGGCTCAATTTGCATAAAACAACATAATACTGTCCCTTCAATAGTTCATGCTGGCAGTAATCTGAGACTTGCACTTTTTTGTATGTTTTGATTTTTGTAGACTATTGCAACTTAATAAATAAAGTATAAAATAAACACCTAAGTACAAAAGCTTTGAAAAACATGTATACTGTATATCTTAAAAAGATGAATTTATAAACAGTACAGTAAATCCACAACCGTAATTTATAATTGTTGGTATTTTCTAGCGGGAAAACCTGGGATGACACGTGGGAACCTTGATGGGGATTTTAACCCCCTGTTACCTTAATAAAAACCACACAAGATAAACAAGAGAACAGTGTTAAATCAGACAAACAACTTTGCAAAGGGGAAGGCTTTTTAATGTCTTTTGAAACTTAGTTTGGTCTCAAATACATTGTCCAGCACAATTCCGAATTGTACTGGACATGACAAGCTATTTAAACAAGAAGCAGGTGGAGTTTGACAAGCTCTGACGTCTTACAGATAAAACAAACAAGTCGTGGTTCTGATCCTACAAGAACATCTAATCCAAACATTGTCAAGGCTAGAAGACTGTCTTTTCTGTATCAAGGAGAAAAGCAAACAACATGTTTGTACTATCAAATATAAGTGTTTAAAGGGAACAGAGAATATTTGATATAAGTGAGCTGGGTTATAATTATTGGGTCAGAGTAATTAGTTTTAGATGATAAATGTTGAACATCTCCATCATTCCATCCTCTTTATCAGTGTTTTTCAACCACTGTGCCTAGGCACACTAGTGTGCCGCGAGTGATCGTCAGGTGTGCCTTAGAAATTATCAAAAAAAAAAAATCTACAACCTCTTTAAATTTAAGACCACATTGTTGTGGTACTGTTCAGGTGTATTTTTGAAGACATGTTAAGTGCAATTTGAAATAAGAAATATAAAATATGATAAAAATAAATCTTTGTGTTTATTTCATTCCTATTCAAGACACTTTGATAAGAATGACTATATATTTAACATAGGCAGATACAGTGTATCTATGTTTACAATTTTGGTTGGTGGTGTGCCTCGGGATGTTTTTCAATGAAAACACTGTGCCTTGGCTCAAAAAAGGTTGAAAAACACTGCTCTTTATCATATATAAACTGATCATTATCAATTATGTGAGTGGTATGGAAAACAACCCCTGACGCCGAGTTTCTAATTAGGGACAAAAACTCACACCACCGTCCCGTGCCTCCACAGTAACGCCCTGACAACTCAGGATCACCTTTTTAGGATGGTTTGAGAGATTATAAAGTTTTGGAGAACTCTGTTGATTGTCATATTTCATGACTTATTTCAATGCTTGAGAGAAATAAAGATTTGAGGAGAATTTTGCAGTGAGTATGGTCTCACTTCATGGCTTATGTCAAAAGTTTTAAAAGGAATAATATATTTAGCAGGGATCAGTCTATTTACCCACAAAAACCAAGTTTTTCCAAAGAAATAGAACTTTTGAAAAGAAACATATATATAACTAATCTATTTGTGTTAAACAAATAAAAGAAATAAGCTATTTAATTTGTTTTAAAATAAAAAGGACCAATCTAATTTGTCTTAACCAAAGAACCAATCTAATTTGTTTTAACCAAAAAAGAACCAATCTAATTTCTTTTAACCAAATAAAAAGAACCAATTTAATTTCTTTTAACCAAATAAAGAACCAACCTAATTTGTTGTGTTAAACAATTAAATAGAACTTATACACTTTCAAAGATGTGGGAAATAATTCTCAAACACACAACAAAATAGCCCTTTATGGGCACAAAAATAAACTTTCAGTTGGTTTGAAACTTCTGTGATATCAACTATTGCCCAGGAAAGCGAAAACAACCGGTTTGAACTTAAAAAATGAAATAGATCAAACATTCTTCTTCACAGCATCCATCTTCTTCTAGTGAGGGAGGGTAAGGGCAAGTTCAGTGTCTTTCCTGGGGAGTGTCCCGTTTTCAGAACAAGTTATTTTTGTTCCTTGGGGATTTGTTTGTGGCATAATTTGTTGGGCACAAGTCCATTTCATCTGGGGGGGGGGTTATGTGTGGAATAAGTCCAGTTTCTTTTTGCGGGAAAGCTTTTGCTTACGAAATAAGTTCATTTCATTCTGGGAGAGAGCTTTTGTTCAAGTACCCTGATGCATGCTCAATAATCCAGGTAGAAAAATCCAAAAAAGCTAAGTCTGGTCCTCTGGACATTCAAAAAACAAAACAAAACA